>JADRCD010204133.1:0-45136 GCA_019843815.1 Montemys delectorum | reverse complement strand
CCCTGCCCCCTTCTCCTTTCCCGTCCCTCTTCCCCTCCCTCCCCCCTCTCCCCACGTTTTAAAGGGATATAGTCCTTGAAGGCTTCTTGCTCCTGCTTCTGACCATATTCTGCTTCCTGGTCCTCTGTCCTTGAACATCGGCTTTAGGGGATCGAACCCTGGTCCTTGTGGTTGCAGCAGCAGGCACTACATCTACTAAGTGGCCTCTCCAAGCCCTGTGTTATTTTTTTTCTCATTACGGCACCAACCCTGGTATAAACAAGTTAAAAGGAGAGAAAATTTGTTTTGTATGGGATAGTTACAGTCCAGTCCGTGGTGGCCTGGCTCTACAGTACCCAGAAATACAAGGCATCATGGTTGACAGTATACGGAAGTAGAAATACTTACCTAGTCCATCTTGGGAAGGAGGAGGGAAGAAAAAAGAAGGGAGGAAGAGAGAGAAAAAAATGGGAATGTTATTTTTGGGTCGCTATGACCAAAATATGGGCTAGAAACAACTGAAGAGAGGAAAGGGTTATATTGGCTCATGGTTTTCTGGGGTTTTGTTCAGCGCAACAGTGACAGTATGACAGAGTTCATGGGAGCATCTAGTCTTCACATCACAAAGGACCGTGAAGCAGAGACTAAAGCGAGAAGCAGAGACCAACCTGTAACCTTCAAAGGACCACACAAGCAGCTCATTTCCAAGCCAGTTAGAGTCTACTTTCTAAAGGTTCCATAGGCTCCCGCACTGAACATGAAGCCCCCAACACACGAGGCTGTGGGGAGCACTTCATATTTAAACCACAACTGTATTTGTAATGGGACTGGCTGTAAGTCATGTTTGTACATAAACCCTAGGTGGTGGGTACAATACTACCTGTGTTTCAGGCATCAGATGAAGGGTTTCTGAGCACATCCTCCATGAATAAGGAACAGATAGTCTGTTTTCTTCAAAAAATATTTATTTTCAAATCACATGTGTGTGTGCCTGTACAAGTTTATATGCACCATGTGCATGCAGTGCCTCTGGAGGCCAGAAGAGGGCACCAGATCCTCTGTAGCTGAAGTTTCGAGAGGCTGTGTACTAACTGGGATCCAGATCCAGGTCCTCCAGATGAGCCAGCAAATTCTTTTAACCTCTGAGCCATCTTTCCGGCCTTAACTTGTCTGTTTTGCTACAACTGCCTGAACTGACAAGTTCAGAAACCTAGCATTAGTCCCATAGCTCTTTTGCCAGGATGGTGGCGCTTCCCCAAAGGGCTCTCAACAGGCTGGCATCTGCTGAGTAGTTGATGATGAAACTGTGTGTCCATTCTCTGTGAGGTCTGGGGAAGGGGACCAATTACTCTGCTTCGGGCTTCCCTTTTCTGTCCAAAAACACTGTCATTCCCTTCTTTGCTGAAGGTATTTTTCTGCCTTGGGGAAGACTCCAATGGCCTAAAACCTAGTTTAAGCTTTAAAAAGAGGGGAGTGCAAACCACTCTATCTTTTCCTTTGGACCCACTTCCCTGACTCCTGCTTTCAGGTAGGAAAAAAATGCTAAGTCAAGATCACATTCTTCAATGGCCAGCTTTACAGTCACCTACTCAAGTAACAAAGATGCTAGTCAGGTCTCCAGTGACCCTAAAGTTGTAAATAATGGCCTCCCTGGATATTAGAAGACGGTTTACCTTTGGTAAAGTTGTAAGGAGTTCATTTGCTTTCTGTGTTTCCCATCCCCAAAGAGGCTAGTGGCTCCCAGTTATAGGAATGCTCCCAGGCAATTTCATCTAATATGCTTTAGAACCTACGGCCTCATATGTGCTAACCAAGCACTCTACCTCTGAGCCATACCCCAGCCCCTCACTGTGGGATTCTAGGTAGACCAATGAGGGGCTCTAGGCATGAGTCAGCAGGGGAGTGCTTGCCTAGCATATATGGAGCCTGAGGTTCCATTCCAAGTATCAAGAAAATAAGGGAAAAGGAACTTTTCTTTCTTTCTTTCTTTCTTTCTTTCTTTCTTTCTTTCTTTCTTTCTTTTAGTTTTATTTTATTTTATTTTATTTTATTTTATGTGTATGAGTACACTGTAGCTGTACAGATGGCCATGAGCCATCAGGTGTGTGGCTGCTGGCCCTGCTCGCTCCAGCCCCACTCTCTCCAGCCCAGTTTGCTCCAGCGTAATTCACTGTAGCTGTCTTCAGATGTACCAGAAGGGGGCATCAGATCTCATTATGGATGGTTGTGAGCCACCATGTGGTTGCTGGGATCCAAACTCAGGACCTTTGGAAGAGCAGTCAGTGCTCTTACCCGCTGAGCCATCTCGCCAACCCCAGGAACTTTTTTTCTTTCAATGAAAAAAAAAAATGGGGGGGGGGGGGGAAATCAACTCACAGAAAAGAAGTAAACGGTCCCTATATAAGAACGTATTTCTCCTTGCTCATAATAAGATACAAACAAATTAAAGCTACCCTGAGGTGGCACTTCTCATCTATGACACTGGCGCGCTGTTGCAAGGACAGGAGCATCCACACAGTTTATTGGCAATGACGAAAATGATTACAGCGCTCACAGAGGGAACTTATGCAGCTCACAAACAGACGTGCACTTTAATTTTTTGACCAGCCCTCCACTTGTAGGAATTTCCCTGAAGACTTAAAATAGCAACTGAAGTCCTGGAAACATTCTCAATGCAAATCCACAGTAGAGAGACTGAACCAACCATGAGACATCTGCTCAAGGAAATATTATACAGCGAAACAACGCTAGTGAATCCTATAAACTGGCTGGGACCAGTTCCCTAGAATGTTCTATTAAGTAAAGGACACTGAGCTGAGTACAACGGTACATACCTGTAATCAGTACATACCTGTAATCACAGCATGACCTCAACACCCAGGAGGTGGAAGCAGGAGGATTGGAATCCATGGACAGCTGTGGCTACACAGTGATTCTGAGCCCAGTCTGCCTCAATGAAAAAAAGGAGGAGGTGGTGCTGGAAGAGGAGGAGGAAGCAGAGGAAGAGGAGGAGGAAGGGGAAGGAGGGAAGGGAGAATGGTTAGGAAGTGGCCCAGTGGATAAGGGGACTTGCCGTGTGAACATGAAGACTTGAATTCACAGCCCCAGCACCCACATAAAAAGCCAGACATGGCTGACGATACCTGTAACCCCAGCATTGGGGGAGTCAGAGACAGGCAGACCCCCAGATCTTGCTGGCTAGCCAGCCTAACCCGACAGTGAGTTTCGGTTCAGGGAGAGACACTGTCCCAAGGCAACAGGCTGAGAGCAACAGAAGAGGGTATTCAATGGCCTGTTCTGGTATGCACACACATGGATACACACCCACACACATATCCATATACCATGTACACACGAACACCACACACACTACACCATGCATATTACATACATACATACATACATACATACATATATACATACACACATACCCACCACATACATATACAAACTATACCATGCACACATACATACATACACCATGCACACATACATACATATGCATATACCACACACACATACACACTATACCATACACACATACATACATACATACATATACACATACCACATATACACTATATCATGTACACATACAATTATACATACTTATACACACTACACCAAACATATATATACATACTATACAATAGATACCACATACATACACACATAATCTAGAACAAAAAAAAAAAAAAGAAAAACAGGAAGGAAGATGGGTGGATGGCTGGAGACTGCCTCTAAAACTGAATACAAACAAACCAATCTGTACCACAATTCAAATCAATCACCAACTGAAATGTGTGGAAAAGAACAAACTCAATTAACTTTTGAAAACAGTATTTGGCCTGTATATCCCCAGGCTAAAACCAAAAAGAGTTCTAAGCAAATATTGAATTTTAATTAGTCGCTCTTTCTCTGACTTGAGCAAGCAGGTCTGAAACTAGGCTCTAGACAGCATGAGACCACAGAAATAGTATTTACAGTGGCTAATGAGAGTCAAGTTTCTTCCTTTCATGCATGTGAATGTGAATGGCTGTGTGTGTGTGTGTGTGTGTGTGTGTGTGTGTGTGTGTGTGAAGTCTCACAAAGTTTTCTGGTTTTGTTTGCGGGTTCATTTGTTTTTTCCGTAGTGCTGGGATCAAACCTAGGGCCTGGGATGGGAAGGGAGACAAGGCCTCAGCAGGTTAAAGTGCTTGCTGTGCTGGTGTGAGGACCTGTGTTCAAGGTCTAGAACCCAGGTAAAGCCAAACACGACAGCACATTCTCTACAGTCCCAGCATGCATATGGTGAGACGGGAGGTGGAGACAGGAGAGCTCCAGAAATCCTTCTGGCTGTCCACCATGGCGTGACTAGCAGTGAGTAACTACCAACTAACTGTGTTCAGAACGAGGTGGAGGGTGAGGACCAACACCAGACTTTATTCTCCGACTTCCACAAGCACAAATGGCACACGCATACTTGCACTTACACACGCACATGTTTACACTTACACACACACACACACATACATACACTAATTTTTTAAAAGATTTATTTATTTCATGTATGTAGGTACACTGTCACTGTCTTCAGACACACCAGAAGAGGGCATCAGATCCCATTACAGATGGTTGTGAGCCACCTTGTGGTTGCTGGGAATTGAACTCAGGGCCTCTGGAAGAGCAGTCAGTGCTCTTAACCACTGAGCCATCTCTCCAGCCCCATTAGTGTTTTTTTTTTTTAAAGATTTATTTATTTATTTTATGTGTATGCGTACACTGTAGCAGTACACATGGCCGTGAGCCATCATGTGGCTGCTGGGAATTGAACTAAGGACCTCTGCTTGCTCCAGCCCCACTCGCTCCGGCGTAATATACTATAGCTGTCTTCAGACAGCACCAGAAGAGGGCATCAGATCTCATCACAGATGGTTGTGAGCCACCATGTGGTTGCTGGGATCCGAACTCAGGACCTTCAGAAGAGCAGTCAGTGCTCTTACCTGCTGATCCATCTCTCCAGCCCCCACCCTAATATTTTTTAAATGACCTTTTACATACTAGGCAAGCACTTTACCACGGCGATACATCGATACATCGATACATCGTCTTTTCACCATTCCTCAGCGCATTAACATATGGAAGGAAGCTTCCAGGTCTATTCAAGCAGAAGACCCATCCACTAGTTGGGGAAGGACATTTGAATTTTCCCCTTCATGGCCCAGAAGGAGAGCTAGCTGTCTGGGGCTTCGGGCTCAAGGCACAAGACACTGAAGAAACAGTTGCTTGTGATACTGAACTGCACTATGTGTCACACTGAGAGACAAGGACTTTACCAAGCCACAGGTAGCTATCACAGACCACTCAGACCACTCATTGTTTTCTATGGCCCACACAATGAAAATTTATATTAGTTCCCATAAGACACTGTGAGATTCATGCAAAAATGTATCTTCTAGTTTAACTGAGGATCCCTCTCTTAACAAGGGTCACCTGGAGTAGAGAGAAAGATGGTTCCTCATCGTGACTGGGTGTGTATGTGATTCCCCCAGCTGGCTCTATATATATTTCACGCCTGCCTGGTCACTCAGTGAAGCTTCCTGCCTGGGTCCCATGGGCTGAAGCTCTGTGTTTGTAGTCTAGGGAAAGAAGACCCATTGACATTTTGGGAAAAATGGAGAGATAAATTGGCGCCTTCAGATCTGTGACATTGACGCTCAGCAAGTTAAAGTGGGAAGGATGGGCTCAGAGGGAGATGAGTAGAACATTCAAGACCAGGGCAGTAGAAGTGAGAGTAGAGGGACAGGAGATGGCTCAGTAGGGAAAGTGCTTGCCTTGTAAGCACAAGGAGCTGAGTTTGATTCCCAGAGCATGCATGTACATATGTATGTATATGTGTATATAAATTACATAATTATAAATAATAAAATTAATAATATAAATATATTCTTTATATTTTATATCAATATAAAATAAAGATATTTATATATTTAAATAAATAAATTTTATATATACATGTATATGTGTATATATATGTATGTATATGTATATATGTAAAGTGCTACAGGCAGATGAAATGGCTCAATGGGTAAAGGCACTTGTCAACAAACCTTATGACCTGAGTTCAATTCTGAAAGAGAGAACTAACTTCTGAAGATTGCCCTTAGACCTTCACTTGTGGCTTGTGACACACACACACACACACACACACACACACACACACTCACAATACTACATTGAGTATGACGTTCATACTTGTAATCCCAACACCAGTGATTGCCACAGGCACAACACAAAGCAGAGACAAATAGATCTGTCAGGCTCACTGGCTAGTCACGCTAGCCCATTTGGTGAGTTTCAAGTCAGTGGGAGACTATGTCAAAGCTAAGACCAACGGTGCCTGAGCAAGACACCTGAGGATGCTTATGGACACACATGTACACACACATGTGAATAATACCCTCAGAGTTCAGGAAAGGATGTCAGATCTTCTGGAGCTGATATTAGACATGGCTGTGAGCCACATAACACGGGTAAGTTAGGAACTGAACAGGGGTCCACAGTGAGAGCAGAATGAACTCTACCCTCTGAGCAATCTCTCCAACCCACAGAAAGCATACTTGACTCATTTAACAAACATTGGGGGATGCAGGGTCATACACCAACCGTCTTAGATAATGAGTGTCCCTTCTCGTCTCTCAGACCCAGCAGGAAGCAGCCAATACAATTCCTTACCCCTGGTTTAACACACCGGTGTGGCTGAGTTGCAGGCTCAGCCCCACTCCCCAACCCCATAAGTCATTTCATGGCCACTAACTACTGCCCACGTCAAACCTTTCTGTTTCTTGCATTTTGGCAAATGTCTCCATCCCTGTCTAGGATGCCATGTCCTGGATCTGATGGAGCACAGGCTTCTTGGATTCCCACTTCTCCACTGATGAAAATAAAAACCTCCCTGTCTGATTCCACAGTCACTTCTTGTCTATTTATTTTGTTTCCTCACCTTCAAACTAAGTAGACCAGAGTTTTAGGATACGGAAAGCCAGGAAGAATATTACTCTTGCTCCAACAATCAGAAATTCCTAACTTCCCTGTAGCCCATCCAAAGGCTGAGCTTGCAGGGCAGTTGTGCAGTCTGAATTATGGTGGTTAGTTTTACCTGTCAATGCAATCTAGAATAAGCTAGATTCTAGATTAACACAGAACTGTCTGGATTAGATTGGGTTGTGGGTTTGGCTATGAGAGATTTTCTTAACTGGGTTAATTGAGGTGGGAACCCTGCTCTGTGGGTGACACCACTCCATGGGCTGTACCACAGACATGAGAAGGAGAGAGAGGGGGAGGGAGAGAGAGCACTGAGCACCGCCGTGCATTCACTCACTGCCCCCTGCTCTTCCTGACCGTGGGTCTGATTCCAACAACTGTCTCATGTTCCTGCTGCCTGCCTTGATTTCCCTGAATGATGGACCATCACAAGCCAAAGGAGCCCCCCTACTTCAAGTTGTTCTAGTCCAAGGTATTTATCACAACAGAAAAGAAACTGAGACAGTAAGCTAAAAAAGAAAAAAGAAAAAAGATAGGGGAGAGTGGATGGGAAGCATAGTCAAATCAATTCTAACAGAGCACAAGAGGAAAAGGTTTCAGGTGCCATGCAAGTGGGTGGGAACTCAAATATCATTTTCAACCGTTTTCTGAGGGCCAAGGGAACGCTATCTATAGTACAGAACTACAGATACAAACTCCCTCTAGCAGGTCTCCTCCAAACATCTGCCCAGGTGTGCATGTGAAGGTCTAAGAACACACTGTGTAGTCAGTTCTCTGCTTCCCCCACATGGATCCTAGGGGCAGAGAGCTCCAAGCATTCACCTTGGCAGCAAGCGGCTTCACTCGGTCACCCGTGGACTTTTATAAAAGTCCGTGGGGCATTGTTTCCCATGAAGCAGAAAGAAGACATGTAGCAGAGAAAACAGTTCAGGACAGAGCCTCTCTCTCCATGTGGGACAGTCACCCGTGGTTTACCATACATACCACAGGGACCCCAGAAGGCGAAGAGAGAGACAGTGAGAAAGATAAACCGTGGTGGAAGTGCTGAGCAGCTGTTTTCCAAAATAAAATAACTTAAGATTACAAATCTAAAGAGATCAGAGGATCACACTAGTGCAAATAACCTTCCATCAATATGCTAATAAGGGACAAAAAACCCTCAGACATATCCTAAATCCCCAGTCCCAAAGACTAATTATAAATACCATATTCCAGAAGCAACTAAAGAGAAATAGACACGTTTCAGACAGAAGCAGGCACACAATAACAGTGGAAATGTCTTATTAAAAAAAAAGTATGCAGGGCTGAAGAGATGGCTGAGTGGTTAAGAGCACTGACTGTCTTCCAGAGGCCCTGAGTTCAATTCCCAGCAACCACATGGTGGCTCACAACCATCTGTTACGGGATCCAATGCCCTCTTCTGGTGTGTCTGAAGACAGCGACAGTGTACTCATGTACATTAAATAAATAAATAAATAAATAAATAAATAAATAAATTCCTTTGTTTAAAAAAAAGTACGCAGGTCATGGACTGGCAAGATGGCTCACTGGATAAAAGCACTGGCTGCTAACACTGACGGCCGGGGTTCAATCCCCAGAACCCACATGGTGGAAGTACAGAAGTAGAGACTTCTCAGACCTGTCCTCTGACCTCAACACACTCAACACATATGCATATGTGCCCAGAAACACACGCACATGATAGATAGATAGATAGATAGATAGATAGATAGATAGATAGATAGATGTAGTATTTTTAAGCATATAAGATAAAGGGATGATATATTTAAAGTCTTGAAAGGAAAACAAAGAAAACGAAGGTCACTGCTGATTTCTCTCACAAAAACAATCGTAAAATAAAGATTTTTCCAACCAAACAAAAAGAGAGAGAATTCATGATTTGCAGATCTATAATATGAACTGTGTTAAAGACAATCCTTTGAGAGGAAAAAATATAACACCAGACAGAAACTTGTACCTATGTAGAGAAATTAAGACATTCCAAAATAGTTTGGAAGAAAGTAAAAAGTTTAAATGTATTTTTTTCTCCCTCTGAATTGTTCTGAGAGATCAGGAGTGTATAAAGCAAACACAGTTGTGGTGTGTTATGAGATCAGACTTGAGGAGCTCACTAGGAGAGCACCTGCCTGGAATCCCCAGGTAAGAATTTGGGGTCATGCCTCAGTAGAGCCCCTGTCTAGAAATCCTGCCCCCCTCAGTGAGGGGCTGGGGTGTGGCTCAGTGGTAGAGCCCCTGCCTAGAATCCCTCAGTGAGGGGCTGGGGTGTGGCTCAGTGGTAGAGCCCCTGCCTAGAATCCCCCAGTGAGGGGCTGGGGTGTGGCTCAGTGATAGAGCACCTGACTAAAGAGCAAAGACCCTGGATTACAGCCCTAGCATCCCAAATAAAACACCAAGAAAGCGCCACTTTGCTCAGTGTGGCGGTAAGCACCTGTAAAGCCAGCCCTTGGGATGCACAGGCCAGCTTGGGCTACTTAGGCAGATTGTATTAAAAAACAACAACAACAACAACAACAACCCCAAAACAAAAACAAACAAAAAACCCCCAAACCTACAATTAGGGATTTGTATGTAGAAAACATAAAGAACTCTAAAGCATTCAAGAAAACAAACAACATAATTTTTTAAAGTGGGCAAAAGATCCAAACATCTTGCCAAAGAAAATACACAGATGGCAAATAAGTACATGAACACTTGCTCAGCACGATTAGCCATTAGGGAGATGCAAATGTAAGCCATGGAGAGACACCATTTACATGTCGATGAGTGTGCCACAAGACAAACAAAGGAAAACTTGCCAGCCCCCAAGGCCTGTGATGCTGGGACACCTCTCAGAAAGCTTCCTGTGAACCAGCTAGTCACATTTCTGAATATTTACCTGAGACCAATGGAAACTTGCGTTTTCACAAAACTCAGATATGAGTATTCATGACTGTTTTATTTATATTCGCCAAAGAATTCTGACTGAGCCAATGTCCCTCACCTGGGGAAAGGGAAACTGAGGTATATCCATGCTGTGGAAAGCTACTTGGCAATCAAAAAGGAATGAGTTGGGCTGGAGAGATGGGTCAGTTGTTAAAGGGCTCAGCTGAGTTTAATCCTTTGATGCCACGAACGATACCTGGTCAGGGTGGTGTGAATGTTTAATCCAAGAGTTGGGGAAGCAGATCTTGGCAGATCTCTAGGATTGTTAGCCAGGCATCCTACCCTATGTGGGCAGGATCTAGGCCAGTGAAAGACCTGTCTCAAAAAATGGCGGATAGTACCTGAAGAATGTCACTTGAAGTTTTACTCTGGCCTCTATGGCCTTCACGTGCACATGGTCTACAAATGAGTACATATATACACACACACTCATAGCCATGTGCATACATATGACACACACACGTGCATGTACACACACACACACACACACACACACACAAAGAGGACCAGAGACCTAAGATCCAAAAGCGTCACTGACTGGAAGAAGCCTGGCTCAGAGGGCTGAGCCTTCTGAACCTTGTAGGCTTCCATTTATATATTACAGGAAAGTGTGAAATAACAGGGACAGCTGAAGCAGGTCAGAGAATGGGTACAGGTAATTCGAGGGACGGTCTGGGGGGCATGAGATCACATAAGAGGTGCAAGGATCAATGTGAAGGTTCTGTGTCCCAGTGTAGAGGAATGCCAGGGCCAGTAAGTGGGAGAGGGTGGGGTGGAGAGCAGGGGGAGGGAACAGGGGTTTGTTCTTGTTGTTGTTTTTTTGTTTTTTTGGGAGGGGAAACTGGGAAATATGACATGTAAATAAAGAAAATAACTAATAAAAAAAAGAAAAAAAAAGAGGTGCAAGGATATGATTCTACGACATACTCTGTAAATGCTCATACAGCTAGATCCGAAGACCTGGCCCTGAGTTTGATTCCCAGCACCGCAATGAGTGAATTCCAGGCCAGATGGAGCTACAAAGTGAGACCTTGGATCAAAAGACAAAACAAATACACACAGAGAATGGGGAGAGGGAGGGGAAGAGAGAAGGAAGGAAGGAAGGAAGGAAGGAAGGAAGGAAGGAAGGAAGGAAGGAGAGAGAGGGAAGGAGGGAGAGAGGAGGGAGGGAGGGAAAGGTGGGAGGGGGAGAATGAAGGGAGAGGGAGCATACCATTCATACTGTGATCTAAAGACAATGTGTTTAGCGAAATCTTTTGTTATGCTTCGCATTGCAATGCCCCCCTACAGGCTCATCTTTTGAAACCCCAGTTCCTATTTCTCACCACTGTCTTGAACAATGTGGAGCACTTGGGAGATGGAGCATACCTGGTGGAAGCAGGACACTACCTTAAGCCTATGAAGGCCATCCCACTCTTGATTCCTCTCCATGGTCGACCTGCCACCTCAGGATCCCACTGCCATGGATGGAACCATTCCTACCCACCATGCCTGGCTCCACAGTGAAGGACTGCATTCTCTCTGAAATTGTGAGCCCAAATAAATCTTTGCTCTCTTCTGACAGCCGATTGCCATTGTCAACATGACCGGATTTAGAATCACCCGTGGAAAGATATCTCTGGGTGTATCTATGGGGATGTTTCCAGACGACTTAACAGAAGCAGGAACCCAAATGTGGGCAGAAGCATCCGTGGGCTGGGCTGGGGTCCTTGCATGAAAGGGAGTGTGTGTGTGTGTGTGTGTGTGTGTGTGTGTGTGTGTGTGTGTGTGTGTGAGAGAGAGAGAGAGAGAGAGAGAGAGAGAGAGAGAGAGAGAGAAGGAGGGAGAGCTAACCACCAGCAGTCATCTCTTTCTGCTTCCTGGCTATAGATGTCATGTGACCGACCGTCTGTGATGGACACTATCGTCTCTTCCACTGTGACCCAAATAAAAACCCTTCCTTCCCAAAGCTGCTTCTTGGCAAGTATTTGCTCACAGTAAGGAGAAAAGTAACAAATACTGAGATCCAGAGACCAAAAAGATACGGGGAGGGACCTTGGCTCAGAGTCCTGTGACTTGTTGCTGCAACTCCGACGACGTTGAAACATCTACACTTGAATTCACATCACATCCTCTACTGTTTATGGCCAAAAGCAAGCCAAGGCAAGGACGGGGTGCAAAAGTGTCAGCCCCTAGAGACACTCTTACAAATGCAGGGCAGGAAAGCAACCTGCCAGCCTTGGTCAGCCTGGGGGCTGTTCTCAATTAGTTACATTCCTCTTCGCTGTAACCAAATTTGACTCACAGTTGGAGGGGATACAATCTGTCATGGCAGCAGGAATGTGAGGCAGTTAGCCACACTGGACTCACTGTCAAGAAACAGAGAGAGATGAATCCCCACAGTTAGCCCACTTTCTCCTTTTCACACAGTTGCAGAGCTCCAGCCCACGGCAGGGTACCACCTACATTCACAGTGGGTCGTCCCACTTAAATTAAGCCAATCTAGAAAATCCCTCACAGACGTACACAGAGGTATGCTCCACTCTCTGCAGATCAGGATTCAGCCAGATAGACAGATCTCCCAGGTAGGGCCAGGACAGATGATAGAGGAGACCCACCAAGGTCTTTCCTTCCTGTCGACACAATCTGTCTTTATATAAGTTATACATTAAATCCAATTATAGTTCTGCTGACGGGAGCTAGTCTCTTTAAGGTGACTTTGCCTACTTCCTGTTGAACAGGGCTCTGGATTTTCTTACTCAGCCCTCCAAGGTGAGTCTTTCTCCTTGTTCTTTCAGCAAGCCTCACTGTGGGGACACTAGATGACTCTTCCCTGAGAACGCTGCTTCAACAAGGCCTGTGAGAATTCTGCTTGAGTTGGAACTGTCCCACCTAAATCAATGCACACGTGTGAGGATACAAATTCACCCTCCCTGCCCCTGTGGCAGGAGAGATGGCTCAGTGGATAACTGTACTTGCTGTTTAGTCATGAGGACCTTAATTCAGATCTTTCCACCCATGTAAAAGCCAACCATGGCTATGCTTGCCTGGAACCCCAGCACTGTGGGAAACAGGATCTCCAGGGCTTGCTGGTCTCCTCGGTTCAGTGGATCCCCAGCACTGTGGGAAACAGGATCTCCAGGGCTTGCTGGTCTCCTCAGTTCAGTGGATCCCCCAGCACTATGGGGAAACAGGATCTCTGGGGCTTGCTGGTCTCCTCAGTTCAGTGAGAATTCTGCCTCAGGAGAATAAGGTAAAGAGTGGGGAACCTGACATCACCCTCTGGCCACACAAATGCAGTCATATTACACAGAAAGAGAGAATGGCGAGAAAGAAAAAGAAAAAGAAAGTAGAATTGACCTCTGGGAGATTCAGGTTGTGACCACTGACATATAAAAGTATATGTATATATACTTTTTAATATACTTTTTATTTATGCTTTTTATTATATATTTTATATACTTTTACTATTTACACATATGCATATGCATGCATATGTATAAATTTATTATGTATGTAAACAAATATAATATATATATATATATATATATATATAAAATAAAAATTTTCACTGCCATGTCAGGTGTTGTACCACATAAATATAATCCTTGCATTCAGGAGGTGGAGGCAGGAGGCTGACGTGTTCAAGGCTAGGACTACATAATAAATTCCATGTCAGCCTGGCTCATATACAAGACAAAAACAAACAGCTTTTGTTCTGTGTATGACCCAGCTCTGCATAGGGATGGGGGCTTTCATCCTGCAGTGCCTCCAAGAGACCTTGTCCCAGCGGAAGTTCTGTGAATATTGAGGACTGGGTACAGTCATGCTTTCTTGCTCAGCTTTTCCCATTGTCAGCTGCCAGTGGCTTCTCTGCCACTCAGCCTGGCTGCCTGGGAGTTTTCAAGGACATGCTCTATACGTCGTCCTACCCTTGACTCTGTCAAGCAGGTGCCTTTCATCCTAGGACAGAACAGAACATTCCCTTCCATACACCTTTCTATCCCTGGTTTTCCACTTGCCTCCTTCAGACCCAACAATAATAGCTCATTGGAGGCTGTGAGTCACAACGGCAGAGATGAATCAATAAGGAGCTGTTGGGCCATAGAATCACACCTACTGCTGTTGTACTGTCCCCTTAAGGAACCCCAACCCGAGCCCCAGCCCCAGCCCCTATGATTCCCAGGGGAGTTGCACACACCAGCCTCCCCATGTGAATCAATGACTCCTGCACATGGTTCTTTGTGTGCCTTGGATGAGACACCCCATTCAGGGAAGCCATTGTTCCACCCATCCTTCACAGAGTCGTCTGGGAGCAGGCTCTGAGCCCCTCATCACTGTAGCACTATTCAGAAGCAAGCCCTTGACTCTCCACTGGCTGTGCCTGTCCACAGTTATTCACCTTTGCTGCACATTCATTGTGTGGGAAACAGATCCTAAACACTCATGGTAAGGAGAGGAGAGGCAGTCCATCCTGCCACCCCCTGATTCTCTTCCTTTCCCTTGTTCTTGGGGTTGATTCGTGTCTATTGGGACCAGCAGGTGCTGGCAGCATATATTAATGATTAGGTAGAGAACCAGTCATGGTATTAGATGCCTATAATCCCAGCATTCAGGAGGCCGAGGAAGTAGGACCTTGAATTCAAGACCTGTCTGGACACTATCTCAAAAAACATATCAAAACAAACAAACAAACAGTAGCAACAACAACAAAAGTGAAGAGCTGGAGAGATGGTTCAGTGGAAGAAGCATGAAGATCAGTGCTAGGTGGTCATGACAGCCTGCTCATGATCCCCATACCGAGGAGGTAGAGACAGGAGACCCCCAGAGCAAGCTGTCTGCATAGATGAGCCGAACCACTAATGTCTGGGTTCAAGGTGCTGCCTCAGTGGACAGTGGACAGTGACCGAGGAAGGCTCCTGCCAATGGTAACCTCTGATCTTGACATCCACCCGCATATGCAGGCACATGCACCTGCACACGCAATGCAAATATGTATTCAGGTGGACCACACCCACCTACCTACACATGCCAAAAGCAACCAAGTGTGCGTGATGAAGTTTTGGGTTTTGCATCTTGTTTCAAATCCATTGCATCTTTATATAGGAAATGTCTTGCTCATTCTATGGATAAAAAACAAAAACAAAAACAAAACAAAACAAAACCAAAAACCAGCCAGGCGGTGGTGGCGCATGCCTATAATCCCAGCACTTGGGAGGCAGAGGCAGGCGGATTTCTGAGTTCGAGGCCAGCCTGGTCTCCAGAGTGAGTTCCAGAACAGCCAAGACTATACAGAGAAACCCTGTCTCAAAAAACAAAAACAAAAACAAAAACAAAACAAAACAAAACAAAACAAAAAAACAAACCAAAACAAAAACCTCATGGATGATAAAAGGATCTGTCCACGGTGCTGAAGTGACGGTTCAGTCCATAAATTGCTTGTCAAGCAAGTAGGAGGATGTGAGTTCAATCCCCAGAGGTTTGAGCTCAAATTTTAAAAATTGGGCATGGTGGTGCCAAGACCATAATCCAGTAATGGGGATTACCCCTGGGGCTCACTGGCCAGCCAATCTCACCTAATCAGTGAGCTCCAGGACAATGAGAGACCCTGTCTGAAAAAACTGGATGACTTCTGAGTAATGATGCCCAAGGTTGTCCTCTGATCTCAATGTGTGCATACATGTACACATGTGCACACTTGAGTACACACACACACACACACACACACACACACCACACACACACACACACACACACGGCTGATAAATCAATGAACTGAGAGCCTGAGACAGTTTTGTGCTGGTCAGTACACTGTACCCTCTGTGAGAAGAGACGATGCTGTTGTCATGACACTGGGCCCACCCATGATCATATGGTAGAGGCTGTAAGCTAAGGGCCACACGGCACCATCTGAAAGGGGCAAGGCCATTGGGGAGTGGGAGAGACAGCTTCTTATGGCAGGAAGAGATGGATCCCTGGGCCCCATAGGACCCATATCTAGCTGTCTATCAAAAGCATAGTCAAGGGCATAGCTAGCAACTGGGCTCTGGCAGCCAAGTGAACACCACCGACTTCCCCATCTGAGAACAACACGCTCTAACTTCCCACCAGGGACAATCCCTCCACCTTGCTTGGAGTTTTGCCTTATTTCAAAATTAATCCACAAGATTTCCACCACTAATTAGGGGCAAACATGTCAAAACCTTCCCCTTCCTGAATATGAAACTTGCATAAAAATAGTTTCTACCCAACCAACGTGGAATCTGATAAATGAATTTTCACAGGCACCTTCCAGCCTCTCAGATTCTTTCTTTAGAGAAGAGGTTTGCTTCCATGAAGAGCAGGGTGACCCTGACACCCAGCCATTATTTGTAGCTGGGGGAAGAAGTCAGGGTGAAGTGAATACATCTAGACCCTTCTGTTTACGCAGAGAATTCCTAGAAGGTTCCCATGACGATAAATAGAGAGACTTTCATATGATATGCATACCCATCTAGCAACACATACAAAAGAAAGTTCCTGATTCGATGGTATGATAATTACTGCAGTGTCTGCCCTAGATAAAGACTATAGCTCAGTACCTAGTACCCTAATGACACAAGGATAGTGGCCTTCTCAGAGGAAAGGACAAATGTCAATTAACATCAGATTTGAAATGTCTCCAAGGAAAGGCCAGTTGCTATGGGTCAAAGGTTTCCTACAATGCATACATATTTTCTTTTCTTTTTTCCTTTTTCTTCTTTCTTTCTTTATTCGTTCTTTTCTTCCTTCCTTCCTTCCATTTGCCATCTCCCAAATTAACTAACCTAAAAATATACACAAATGTAGGGGTCTAGGGAGGTGACTCAGTCAGCTAAGTGCTTGCTGTGCAAACATGAAGACCTGTGTTTGGATCCCCAGTATGGCCCATGGCATGTCAACCCAGCCATGGCTGTGTAGACCCATAATCTCAGTGACTTTGAGGCAGAGATACAAGGATGCCTGGGTTTACCTGGCCAGCCAACCTAGCTGAACCAGAGAGCTCCAGGTTCGGTGAGAACCCCTAAAAGATAAGATAAGGGCCACAGAGATGACTCAGGGGGTAAAAGCACTTGCCATCAGCTCGACCATGCAAGTTTAGAATCCTAGAGCTCACATTTTAAAAAATGGATATGATACAGACTGTCTGTAATCCCCCACACTTACTACAGTGAGATGGGAGGCAGAGACAAGAGATTCACCTAGAGCACACTGTGCGATAGCAGAAAAAAAGAAAGACTACCTCAAATGTAGAAATTATTTAATCCCAACCAGGGGTTTCTTCCTCACCTTAGACCATTTAGTTCCTGGATAAAAGACACACACAACCTTTATATTTACAATAAGCATAAACAGCACAAGAGCTGGGCAGCTGCCTACCCTTTGTGCTATTAGAATCTACTTTCCTATCAATAACCCCCAATTGTTACTTACTACTTACTGTGTTTCATCTGGGCTGTTCTTAACTCCAGTCAGCCAGCCCTCAGGTGAACTTTATGGCTCACCTAACTCCTAGTGGCTTCTTCTTCCTCCTGCACCTTCTTCTCCTAATGGACTTCTTCCAACCCCAAGCCCAGGAAACCTAAACCTTACCTCTGTCTCTCCTGCCCAGCTACTAGCTGTTGGCATCTTTACGTACCAATCAGAAATAACTTGGAGGCAGGCTCACAGGTCTAGGTGCAGACTCCAGGTCTTGGGGGCCCACAGTTAGCATCCCAATACACAGTAAAGACAAAACCTCAATACTCAAATAAAGTACAAAGCAAGAACCAACTCTGAAAAGTTGTTCTGTACCTCCATGCATGTGCTGTGGCTCACCCATGACCCCTACACACAAATAAAGTAGGAGACAATTGAGGACTATAACCATGTTGACCCCTGATCTCCACATGCATGAGCATGCATATACATACAGAAACACATGGGGAGGGGGCGTGTCTTAGATTCATATATCGGACACCTGTCCCATATCAATTAGTGGTTCTTCTGGGACACGGGATCCAAGAGCTGTGACATTCTTCAAGTTAGCACAAAGTAGGTCAGCAGGACTCTAACAGGAGTAGCCACAGTGACAGTTGCTGGTTCAAAGCTCCCATCTCCCTGCCATGGACCATCTAACACTTTCAGAGATCATGGGTGAGCAGGCATGCTCTGGTGGGTTCTTCCATAGACATCTTGGTTCCCCAGTATTTAAGATGCTAAGGATAGGAACACAGTTTTAATTCAACCATCTTAAAATACCTCTGTCATCCCAGGGGGACCACAGCTTTTGACTTTTCCTATCCATTGCCTTTCCTACTCTCACTTTCCCCAGGGTACTGAAAGGAATGCTTCTTCACCAAGGGGCAGATGGCATTCCCCTGGGTTGTCATAGGAACTAAGGTTAATTAGTCATCCCAGATTTCAACCCTTGGCAACATGTCTCATCAGGGGCTCAACTATCCTGTCCCTAGATACATGATTATAGCAAATAGAACACTCCCATGATTTGTTCCACACTTCTGGGAACTTCTCTAGTGTGGTACCAATGGTCCAGGACTGGAGAGGAGCCCATTCTTCATGTAAAGTTCAATGCAATCTATTCAGTGATGAAGCTTTTGCTATTATCTGAGACAGAAAGTCTATTTGGGGTAGAGGTTTCCCCCAGACACTGGCTACTCTGTTTCTCTCCAGGGAATTGGGCTGTAATAGAGAAAAGCAAAGCTGCTCAAACAGAAACATGAAGAAATCAGACCTGACCCTGGTGTCGGAAGGAGGATCTACAGCTGTGCACGATGTGCAACTGACTCCATCATGGGACAGAGGAGGAGGCTCACACAAAGAACAAAAAGGTCATGCTCCTTACACCAATACAAAGGGACAGGAGTAAACACTGGGACAACTGGACTGCACAACCATCCATCCATCTACACACTATTTACCTCCATCTGTCTACAGATCCATCCATTTACCCAGTTACATCCCAGCCATACATCCATATATAATCCATAAACCATAAACTCGTCTATTCAACTGCTCACTTATAGATTTACCTATCTATCTACGCCATCCACATACACACCCATCCACCTATCCACTCATCTATGCATATAGTCGCATGTACACACACTCACAGAGACACACACCTATCCATCACCTGCCTATGCATCTACCTTCTACCATCCATTCATTCATCCATCTGCCCAACATCTACCACTTTATCCCTCTATCCACCTAGTCACATATGCATCACATATCCATCTACCCATTCATCTATATGCCCACCATCAATATACACACCTATCCATCTATTTGCCTATCTATCTGTTTGCCATCTATCCATTCATCTATCTACCCAGTCACTCATCCAGCCACCTGTGAATTCTTCCATGCAAATATACATTTATCTGCCTAGCCAGCATACACACATTAAGCCACTCTAAGGATATCCATCTATCTACCCCGTTCATCTTTCTACTCACCATCTACATATAAACCCATCTATTCATTCACCTACCCATCCATCAACACATCCATCCATTCGTCAATTCACACACCCATCCTCCCATCCAAGGAGCAACTACTGGGGACCTGTGATGTTTAGAACCCTTTTAAACATACTTCTGCTACCACAGAATACACGGGACCATGTATTTTTTTTATAATGAATAGAAATTAATTGAGGCATAGTTCTGGGCACTAGGAGGAATCCCAAGATGGAAATGCTAGCACCTAGAGAGGACCTTCTTGTTATGTCTGTCATTTCATAACAGCTGGACAAAGATAGAAAGAAAAAGGAAGCAAAAATAGAACTTACAGCTTCAAGCACTTTGATCATTGGTATCAATCCATTCAGAAGAATGGAGTCCTTATGACCTAACACTTCCCAGTAGACCCCCTGACATTGATGCATTGATCAAGTTTCCAACATATATACACACACACACAAATATGCACACACACACACACACACACACACACACACAGGTTTCTAATACATTTTAGGGGGAAGACACACCCAAATCATTATAGCCCCCACAGTAATTAACATAATGTTGAGTCCACAGCAGGAGATTAATTATAATGCTAAATGAAGAAACTGCCAGATAATCTGTGGAGTTCATGCTTACAGTCTCATGGATCCTCTGATGTCTTCTTCTTCCTTTGTTGGCCTTATTAAAACTGCACGACCAAACCCCTGTTTAGTATTCTCCTGGTGAGGTGCCAGAGAAACTATATGAAATAGAACTGATGGGAACAAACCAGATGTAACTGAATCTTTCATCAGAATAATCCCTCTTGCTCTACCCACTCATCTGCAAGTCATCCCTTGAATTCTCGATCATCTTTTGGGAACAGCCTTCAAGGTCTCACTGAGTTCAGAGTTGGATAGATCCTGACTCTTTGGAAACTCAGAGGTTATGGGATAGAACCCCCACCCCCGACTTCCCAGAACCAGAGAAACCCTCAGCCTGTGCTCCATCTGCCTCGTGGGAAGGGCGAAGTCTTCATTATTCATCTCCACTCATTATTTCCACTGAAATCGAAAGTCTTCAGAGTAGATTTGGATCAGCCGCTCTCCCAGGTCCCCACATACGCATCTCATTGTCTAAAGCCAAAACAGAGTGCAGGAAAAATAAGGAACTTCCTGGATGTCTGAGCAGGGCTTGCCAGCTGTGGATATATGCAGCTGTTCTGTGCCATTTGAGGCAGTGCTGTTCATTGGCAGTGTTGGTGTCTCAGCTGCTACTAACACCCCTGATCCTCTAACAACCATCCATATATGCACCCATCTACCTACCCATAGATTCACTATATATGCACCATCCATCTAGCCATCTGTGCATTTATCCATCTACCTATCACCCACACATCCATCCATCTACTCACCATCCACATCCACATAGATATCTGTCTACCTACTACCCACCCAACCCTCTGCCAACCACCCATATATGTACCCATCTACCCATCCACCAATTTACCCATCAATGCATCAATCTATCCAGCATTCATGCATCTACCCACCACCCACACATCCATCCATCTACTCCCCACCACTTACATATACACCCATCCACCTACCCATCCATCAGAGGTCTTCAGAATAGAGTCACCAACTTTTCTGTGTGAGTTCTGTGTGTGTTCATTATGTTATGTAAGACTACCTGATTACTTGTGTCAGTAATTCAAAGTATGATTCATTAGTTCCCTAGAGTGAACTTTGCCAGGCTCATACTTTGGTTTGTCATTGGGACCTTATGAAGAGGGGTAGACATTGCTAACATCTCCCTAGGGAAGACATTTTCACAGCACCATCCATTTGTCATTTTATCCATACATCTACTTGTCTGGCTATCTACTGATCTAGCCACTCACCTGTCCACCTATTATCTTTATTCATATACCTATCCACCCTCCTAATTACCAATCTATTCAATCACCCAGTTATTATCCACTCATTTCTCCATCCCTCCATCTGTTTATCTATTCATCTACCTATCTATCACCTAAACATATAACCCATTGAAAGAAGATTTATTGAATAGCTGTTATATTTATATCCTTTAAAAATCAATTTCTTGTCACATGAGACAAAGAGCCTCAGTTGGGTGACTTGTCACATAACTGGAGTGCTGTGTCTTTTTGGGATAGCCACGACTATATCTCACAGGAACAGAGACTAGAAGGGAACATGCAAAGTAGTGGTGCTGGTACCCATATGTATGCCCTAGCTCTGCCCTCTACCTGTGCCCTACTTTTAGTATAGCTTCCTTGGGGACACTCTCTGGATGTCCTCTATTGTCCCAACCTAAAGCCCATCTCAGACATCCGTGTCTTCCCCCCTGAATTTCTAACCCCAATGAACATACTTGAAGGTGATCTTGGATCTTGGTGCCACACAGCCCATGGGACATCTCTACTTCTCAGAGAGATTTTTTCCAAGCCCAAGACTTGACTCATGCCTAGCCACCCCTCACATGGCACCTGGGTCATACCACCTTTTGGCATCTCACCCTGCACAACCTACCGGATCACATCAACCCGTCTGTATACCAGCTTGGCATGAGTCTCCATTTCCCGCACTATTGAGGAGTCTCAGGTTTGGGGAGATCGTTCGGTTGCTAAAGTGCTTGCTGTGCAGCTATGAGGGCTTGAATTTGATCCCAAAAATCCATATGAAAAAGCAGGAGTATTGGTGAATGTTTATAATCAGAACTGCATGGGCAGAACATGAGAATCCCTGGGTTTCATAAGGTGGAGGGGCTGGTGAGATGGCCTGACAGTTAAGACCTCTTGCTGGCCTTCCCAGGGATCTATGTTTTAGTTTCCAGCGACCACAGCAGATGGCTCACAACTGCCTGTACCTCCAGTTCTTCTGGTTCCTGTAGGCACTGCATGTGAGTTCGGTATAGTAGTGCATGCCTGTGATCCCAGCACTTGAGAAGTTGGACGTTCAGTTATCTTCAGCTACTTAGCCAGTTTGAAGTCATCCTGGTCTACATGATTTTGTCTTACAAGGCAGGTAGGTAGGTAGGTAGGTAGGTAGGTAGATAGGTAGATAGATAGATAGATAGATAGATAGATAGATAGATAGATAGATAGAGCTGCCCTATTCCCACTCCACCCCACCCTAGCAAACAGTTACACAAAGCTCACCCTCTATCCTCAATCACATCACTCTCCTGCATCACACACAGGGCCTGACAGCCCCCGCCCAGCTCAGGGAAAAACTGTGGGATAAATAAATAAATTCTGCAATCAAGAGGGGGGCCCAAGGGTCCTCCCCCAGGCAGGACCTAAGTGAACTTGAGCCAGTGTTAGGCAATAACCAAGAAAAAAAAAAGAGAGAGAGAGAACAGAACAGCCTGGGGCACAGAATTAACTAACAGCCTTCTCTTTGTCTGGGACTGATGAAAGTGAAATTGATACGCCCTCCGGGCTGAAAGAAGCCGAATGCCAGGATGAACACCTTGTCAACCGCTGTGGCTGAATCCTTAGTCCTTAGATACCTTCATCTCCCCAACCTGGGTGAGCTGCCGTAAGACTGGGCTTACTCAAGGCCCAGAACCTCAGGCTGAAAAAGCCCTCAGACGCCCACCTTCTGCTCCTCCCACCTGCTAAAGATCCCCCTTCACTCTGTGCCTGACTTAATTAGGCAATTACAGACCCTAGTGCATGCTTCACTTCCTAGCTGTGCAGAGCTATGGGGAGGCTGAAAAGCTGCTTCCAGGATCTAGTGAGAACACCGGGTCCTTTGAGGGTTCTTCAGCTGAAACACATCCCCGTATCCAATCACAGCCTCTCCAGCGTGTCAAGGAACACACAAAACTGTTTGTTCAGTCCTGAGGACACAGAGAAAAAGGGCATTAGCATCCCTGAGGAGCATTGGGTGCCCATCAGCCCCCATCACTTGAGCACACCACAGCAGCCAGACTCCCACAATGTACCTGGCTTCAGCAAGCTGTCTGCCTGCTCTGTGCCTGACCACCTGATGAGATCCACCCCACCACCCCCCACCCCTGTCATGCTACCATGAATGGTTCATGTGACAGGGGGTCAGCCTGTCTGTTGAGAGACTACCCCAATGTTGCTGGGCGGTGGTGGCGCACGCCTTTGATCCCAGCACTTGGGAGGCAGAGGCAGGCAGATTTCTGAGTTCGAGGCCAGCCTGGTCTACAGAGTGAGTTCCAGGACAGCCAAGGCTACACAGAGAAACCCTGTCTCAAAAAAGCCAGAGAGAGAGAGAGAGAGAGAGAGAGAGAGAGAGAGAGAGAGAGAGACTACCCAATCCTGCCCATGTGTTCAACATCATGTAAGGAAACTTTCTAGAAATTTCCTGTGAAAAATTTCTTCATTTGTCTGAAAGAGGTTCAAGAGGTTTCAAGAGAAGATGAAATAGCCGTTACAAGGGATGGCACTGTAGATGCCTTTTTCTCTCCATCAATACCATATTCCGCCATTTTCTCCATCAAACACCCATTCCTTTCTTGTTCCAATTTTATTGATTTAGTTTTATCTCATTTATTTATGCTAGGAACAGGCCCAGGGACTTGCACATACTAGCCAAGTGTTCTATCATTGAGCGACTTCTACTTCCCTTGGAGACCTGTTCTCCACAGACTCAGTCAACTCTTGGTTGGCATCCTGATGTCACTGAGAGCTCAGGACTGTGACCGCCATCTGTACCCTCTCCGTGGGCATCCCGAGGGTTTTATAACACACTAAGTCCTCCAGACTGGCATCCTTGCAATGCCACTGAGTGCCTTGTTTGTTTAGCTTTTGTAGACTGTCCACTTTATTCTTGGAATGGAGGCAAGGCAAGAGCCCAACAGGAGATATCTCAGAATCACACACACACACACACACACACACACACGCACTCACACGTGCACATAAAGAAATGTAATGTACATTTATCAGGAAATTGCCATGTGCTGCATGAGCTCGCTGAGAAACTGGCTCTGAAAGAAAGGTTGCCCTTGTTCACCCGACTATGTTTGTCTCAAAGTGTCCTTTGCCTGGGCATGGGCTGGTACCCTCACTCTGTGAGGGGGAGAGATGAGAACAGCAAAACAACCCAAAAGTTGAAAAGCTCTGTGTCCTTGGGAACAGCTAGAACTAGTAACAAGGGTTGTTATGTTTTTATCCTATGATAGAAAAATACCTGCTGTAGGAAGAGAAGCCAGGAGCCCAGCCGTGGGAAGCTCAGCCATGGAGAGGAAGCTCAACGGGGAACTCCAGCTCACTGCCTCAATTTCCACAGTCGATTTCTTCTGGAGTGTGTGAGCGCTCCCTTTGACGATGCGATCTCTGGTGTTGTGTGTCTTTTCCATGGAAGCCTCACCTGAGGGGACACTCTGCTTTGTCCAGGACCCTCTCTACTGACAAGCCCAGCTGACTGCCTAAACAAAGCTTCCTCAGTCTGTTTCTGCCGGACGTTCAGAGCACCTGGTGCTTTGCGGCACCGTACATACGTACGTACATACGTACGTACGTATCCACCCACCGACTTCCAGCTGTGGACTCTTTTAGTTAGGCTTGCTGTATGTACATTTAATAAACTCACTCATTTAAAACAAAAAAATGTATATATGGTTCTCAAAAACTATTCCTTATACCACATAGAGCCATAAATAAAGAAATAATACTTGTTTCTAAGCTTTGATGTTTGGTAGGTGAGGACCATGAAGAATACACTTTTAAAGTTAAGATATTTTCCATTTATAGTTGATCCAGACAGGAGCCATCATAAGTTTGAGGAGCATCTGTATTTTTAAATGAGGCCAAGGTATCACACCATTTGTTAACATTATTAACCTTTTGTAAAGTAGTAATTAGGCAGTAGGCGAACATTGACCAAGAGGCACACAATTCAGAAAGCAAAAAGTTGCTGGGTAAAGAGTCTCTCTCTCTCTCTCTCTCTCTCTCTCTCTCTCTCTCTCTCTCTCTGTGTGTGTGTGTGTGTGTGTGTGTGTGTGTGTGTGTGTGTGTGTGTGTGCCGTGTGAGTGCAGTGCCCTGGAAGCCAGTAGAGGGCATCTAATCTCCTGGAGCTGGAGTACAAGCAGTCGTGAGTTGCCTGAACTGGGTGCCTGGTGAGGACCTCCAGCACAGATAAGACTTCTAGGGGAGAGCTGAACATTGAAACCGTCCCGCAGTTTCACGAACCGGGTTGTCTCTCGGCCGAAGGGAGAAAAAGACCTGAAACAGAGTTCGAGAACAAAAGGACATGAAGCCAAATTGAGTCCCAATCAAGGCTTCTAACTTTACTTTTGGGGTTCAGCATTTATAAGTACATCAGAAAGCGAAACTGGATCTCTAGGTTACAGTGACATTTGCATAAGATAAACAATGCAGGAGGAGCCAGGAAAGAGTCAGAAAAGAGCCAAGGGAAAGTCAAGGGGCTGCCGGGCGTGCGTCCACGCTCTCAAGGGCAGCGGATCAGGGTGTCCCGCAGGTCTCAGCACTGGGAGAGGTTGGAGACTCAGCCTGCAGTGGGGGCGGAGGTCAACAGCGGCTCGGCTGTCTGCAGATGTCCTCAGCCAGCATAAGTGCCAGCCACCAGGCGTACCTTCCTCTGGAATCCTCGAAGGTGGAACTCAGTGTAGTGGTCCTTTGTTTTAGGCACAGCAAGTGTGAGTTGACAGTCTCCGGTTGTAAGCTCTGATGTCGCAGAGTTAAGGCAGGAAGGAGGGACCCAACAGAACATGACGCTCATACTTCTAATCTCAGCACCCATAGGCTAAAGGAAGAAGAGATGGTTTGTATGTGCTCAGCCAAGGGAATGGCACTATTAGGAGGTGTGGCCCTGTTGGAGCAGGTGTGTCACTGTGGGTCTGGGCTTTAAGACCCTCATCCTAGCTGCCTGGAAGCCAATATTCTGCTAGCAGCCTTCAGATGAAGATGTAGAACTCTCAGCTCCTCCTGCATCATGTCTGCCTGGATGTGGTTATATTCCCACCTTGATGATAATGGACTGAACCTCTCAACCTGTAAGCCAGCCCCAATTAAGGGGCTGTCCTTTTAAAGGTTGCCTTGGTCATGGTGTCTGTCCACAGCAATTAAAACCCTAACTAAGACAGAAGAGGACACAGAGTTTGAGGCCACCCAAACATAGACAGGACTTGTCTCAAAAACAAACAGCAAAAGGCGCCATGCTTTGGTTTCCAGAGTTCTACTCCTACCTGTGTGTAATAGTCACTCTTCCATAATTCTTCCTGGCTCCACAGCACTCCTTTGGATGTATTGTGCTAACATTAACAACTACTAATTAGCATTATCGTTCTTGTTAATTTAACTAAAAGCAGTATTGTGTGCAAAAGAGGTGCAGATGGCAGTAATCTAAAGCAAATCAGACATTTCACCCACAAGATCCACAGACACCGGGGTGTATATGCTCAGCCTGTTGATGACCCGCCGGATAAAGACACCTGGGAAGGTGGGGGGACTGTTTTGATTATGTGTGGAGGGAGCCTCCACACATCTAGAGTCTGGTGGCAAGTGGAGAATTTGCCTCATTTCCAGAGATAGGTAATTATGGCAGTAATTGTATCCCAATTGCTGTCCTCCTGTCATCTGCCCATCTCCTTCACTATGATAATGATTGGAGCTGCCTCAAAAGGAGGAGCAGTGGGAAGAGGAAGAGACAGCAGCAATCGCCATGGTAGTAGCAGTCATCACTTGCTGAGTGCAATGGCTGTGCTTCTATTCCCAGCACACTGGAGGCTCAGTAGGAGAATCCTAGGTTCAAGGTCAGCCTGAGTTGCAAAGCAAGAACCGAAACAAAAGAGTATCTCAACTAAACCAAACAAAAGAGTTGAGGAAGAAGTACCAGGTCATACTCCAGGACAATGGTTCTTACCCTTCCTAATGCTTGCAACCCTTTAGTACAGCTCCTCAGGTTGTGGTGACCCCCAACCATAAAACTATTTTGTTACTACTTCACAAATGTAATTTTGCTGCTGTTACGAATTGTAGTGTAAATACCTGACGTGGGGGAAAATCTCTGGGGGTCGCGACCCACACGTTGAGAACCATATCTCTAAGAGCCTTTCTTAGTCTGGCAGTTAAGGATTTGTTAGCCTATATGCTATCCTAACCTCTGGGCAGGTTTCTACTGGGCGCTGTCTCCTCTGAGCATCTGCCCCTGAAGCGGGGTTGGCACCACGCCCACAAGCAATTACCAAGGCTCTGGCCACTTGAAGTCACAGCCCCTATCAAGTCGCACCAATGAGCACACTTCCAGGAAGCAGGGGGCAGCACCCCGCCCCCTGCCGCCTGGAATTTCACTTTGCTGCGGCGCCAAGTGCGGAACTGTGTGGTGTCTGGGCACTAAAACCATTTGTGGGAAAAGGATACATCGTACAAATGGCTGAGTTCCTCCCTATTATGAGATTCCCCCCCCCCCCCCCCCCCGGGGAAAGGGTTTTTCCCTCCTCCAATTGGCTGCGAGCTCCATTCAAGTAATAGCACGAAGAATGTATCGTTCTGCATTGTACACACAGGAAGACTTTTAAAAGAGAAGGGTGTGGACCTGGGAGATGGTTCCGGTAAAGTACTTGCTTCTTAAGCACAAGGGCATGGGTTGAATCCAGCTCCCACATAAGAAGCAGGGCGTGGCAGTGTGGCTTTGTGATGACAGTACTGGAGAGGGGGAGACAGGAGGATTCACCCAGATTGCCGGCCAGCCAGCCTAGCCTACTGAATGAGCATCAGGTCCCAGAGAGAGAGACCCCGTTTCTGAAAACAAGATGGGTGGAGCCTGCGGTTGACCTCCAGCCTACACACACACACACACACACACACACACACACACAACAAAATAATAAATAACACACATCTGTAGTTTTAGCCCTTGGGAGGCTGAGGCAGGAAGATAACAAGATTCCAGGTGACCCTGTCTTGAAAGAAAACACGGCACCAGCAAGAAGGAAAGCCTAGCTAGTTAGGGATGAGAAAATGCACTCGATTTGACCAGGATGATCTAGACACTTGGGATAAGGTTGATCATGAGGACTGGAAGGTACAGCTGTTTACCTCCCTGGTCCCCTGAACAATAGTTCAGACTATGAGCTTGGTGGGTGGGTAAAAGGCTGAGGCAGAGGCAGGGAGCTAGGCTGAAGGAGCAAGCATTAGACTCCTGAGATTTGTGGCAAATAGGCCATTTTAAGATAGGACAGACCAGATCTCTCCCTCTACTAAACTTCCATTCTTGGTTGACATGGAAGGAGAAAGATGTTGAGCTGTGTTGAAAGGAAAAAAAATCAAAGGAGTGGCAGGAGCCCAGAGAGGAGCAGGCAGAGGGAAGGGTAGGATGCTTGACCGTCTGTCTGTCTGTCTGTCTGAGAACAGGGCTCATAAGAAGAAGGATGAGGAAGAAGAGGATGAGGAGGGAAGGGAGAAGGTATGTACTCAGCATTATGCTAAGACAACAGCTGTGAACAAGGCCCAGCCCCTGCCATCCGTCAAATTCCTTGGTCCTTACACAGCTTGAGACACTGGATGAGGTCGTCAACATGGTCCAGCTCCAGCAGGGAAGTGTAAGAGGCTTTTGCAAGAGTGCATCCAATTGTAAGAGGTCAGGGGCAGCAGCTCAGCCAGCAAAATGCTTGCCCAAAGACGAGCAGCTGAGTTCAATCCCAGAGCACATGAGAGAAGACAGATGCGGTGGTAGGCACCTGTGTTTAAGAAACTGAAGTCATTACGTAGCTTCCCCAAGTACATGGTTATAAAGGGGCTGAGCTAGAAAGAAGCCAATGAGGGTGGGGTTGTTGTGAGAGGGTGCATATTCTAGTTTTATTTCTGTTGCTTTAATGAAATACCCCCAACAAAAAAGCAACATGAGAGAAGGCTCATTTCAGCTCACACTTCCAAGTTACAGACCATCCCTGTAGGGAATTACAGAGGCAAGGCAGGAGCTTTGGATAGGTGGTCACGTTATATCCATAGTCAAAGACAGAGAATGAATGTCTGTATGTTTCTTGCTTGCTTGTTTGTGCTCAGCTTCGTTTCTCCACTATAATTCAGCTCAGGACTACCTTGCCTAGGGTATGGTGTTTCCAGCAGTAGGCTGGGTCTTCCTACACAAGTTGACTTGATTAGCTAGGATGATCTTCTCCAAATATGCTCACCGGTCCAATCCAGTGTTGATAAGTCTTCAATGAGACTCTTTTCCTGGGTGATTCTAGCTTGTGTCATGTTAACAATCCAAGTTGATCATCCCTTTATGTGAGGTCCTGAAGAATGAGTAGGATTTTGACAGAGATGATGGGACAGGACATTGAGCAGCCAGAAATAGCATGTATAAAGTTGCTGAGACAGGATATGAACCAGGGAGGATGATGTAGTAGCTAATGGCCAGGTGGGAGATGCTTCTGCTAAGGCTATGGGCAGGTTCCTACAGATCTTCAACCAACATGGCATCTGTTTGATAGAGACATTGATGTACTCAGAGTTGTTTTTTTGTTTTTGTTTTTGTTTTTTGTTTTTTGTTTGTTTTGTCAAAAGAATCCTAATCTGGGGCTGGGGATGTGTACTGGCTGGTTTTGTGTGTCAACTTGACACAGGCTGGAGTTATCACAGAGAAGGGAGCTTCAGTTGGGGAAGTGCCTCCATGAGATCCAGCTGTGGGGCATTTTCTCAATTAGTGATCAAGGGGGTAGGGCCCATTGTGGGTGGTGCCATCCCTGGGCTGGTAGTCTTGGGTTCTATAAGAGAGCAGGCTGAGCAAGCCAGGGGAAGCAAGCCAGTAAGGAACACCCCTCCATGGCCTCTGCATCAGCTCCTGCTTCCTGACTTGCTTGAGTTCCAGTCCTGACTTCCTTTAGTGATGAACAGCCATGTGGAAGTGTAAGCTGAATAAACCCTTTCCTCCCCAACTTGCTTCTTGGTCATGATGTTTGTGCAGGAATAGAAACCCTGACTGAGACAGGATGGTAACCCAGTTGTTAAAGTACTTGCCTTGCAAGTGTGAGGACCTGAGTTTAGTCCCAGGAAACCATATTTAAAAAAAAAAAAAAAAAAAGCAGCCATCCTACACATGCTTGTAAGTTTAGTGCTGGGGAAGCAGAAATGGGTAGATCCTTGTGGCTCGCTGACCTAATTAGCCTAGCCTAATTGGGGAGTTCCAGGGCAGTGGGAAACCATGCCTCAAAGAAACAAGATAGATGGTATCTGAGGAACAACAGTCAAGACTGTTCTCTGGACACCACATGTATGTGCATTTGTACTTGGGTGTACTCATGTGTACACACTCACGTACACACACACACACACACACCACCACCACCACCACCAACAACAACAACAACCCAAACACAGTGCTGACAACCCAAACACAGTGCTGACCCCCACAGCCATGACTGAACATATACGGCATTCAGCCTGAGGAGGGAGTTATACCAGCAAGTTCTGATGTTACCAGCCCTCCCATTCTGGGAGACATGGTGCAATCATAAGATCTCAAGGCAGAGGGTAGGAGCCAGCATGGAGCTTCTGCTGAACCACTCACTGAAGTGTAAACGTAAGGGCTCTTTGCAATGTCAGTTGTATTGGATGGCATTTTGCTGGGACAAACATATGAAGAATGTTTTCCTGAAGCAGACACAGGTGAAAGGATGTTCTGCTAAAACAAGCATGTAAAAGGACACATGATGAAGGATTTTTCGATGACAATGTACATCCATTAGTTTGCCTTACATTTCGTAGTTGAGCAGCATTTTGTCAGGACTCCATAGAGAGAAACGCATCCAAAAAACTTCTGGTGGTGTGCTGAGGTTTCCTACCACTTCCTTGGGCTGATTGGCAGATGATGTCAGCTGAGACAGACTCACATGGAGTTTCACTAAGACAGACTCATGCGCTGAGGCAAGACCCATGGTAAAGCAGGACCCATGGGGGACACGTGACGTTTGGAGGGAGTATAAATAAGACTCAACAGACCATGAGAGTGTCTTGCTTGTAGAGTAAGCTCTGCAATGCTTGTTGGTCTTGAGTCTTCACTGATCTTCAATTTGCAAAGAGAGGCACAGCCAAGACCCTCTCCTGGCATTCCTGCTGACTCACGCTGAGGTTGAGGCCTGCCCATCTCTACCTAAGTAGAGCCCCCACTGCCGATTCATGCTGCTTTCCCTGTCTGCCAAAGCGGACTGCTGGTATATTCATGAAGTATCTGTGAGTGGATCGAGCTGCTGCTGCTGACCTGTGAACTGAACTGCTGATTTCCTGACAATGTAGATGGGAGTTGCTCCAAAGAACTATTTCTAAACAGGTCCACTTCCCCCACCCCCCACCGTATCCTTTCTTTCCCACTACCTCTGGTGGGTGGTGGGCTATAAGAGATGTTAAAGCACTTAAAAATCGTCATTAAAAATAGGCTTTGAAAAAAATTAAAGCTACAACTCATGAAGGGATGCCCTCCCCCCAGCCAGGACCCGCTCCTGACCTGGTCTTGTCTGTCATTCTCAATCAAGGGAGCCTGTAACTATACACCAGTCATACTACTCAACAGGTCTAGAAAATGACTCCATCTTTCCTTGATGAGACCAGGACTCACATGAACCTCGAAATTTCAAAGCATTGTACTCTGCTCAGAGACCCAAGGACTTGCCAGAATGGATGCAAATTTCCTCGAGTTCCATACGACGAAGGAAAGAGTGAGTCCCCAGGCTTGCATTGAATTCTGCTACCCTGGGTCTTATGTTATTAAAACTTTATAGAATTCTTTCACAGCCTCCTCCCATGAGACCTTCCCACACTGGCGGGCGCACACTTTGGAATTTATGTTCTTTCTTCTCCCAAATTGAAGATTTCCTGTCTTTCCTTGCTGTGTCTCATTTGGGCCAGAGTAGAACAAATTACCTTGGTGGAATAAGTTCTTACTAACTGTAAGAAAGAAACTAAATCCACACTTGAAGTAAATCAGAGAAGTGATGTGAAGCTCATCTGGATATAACAGACCAGTGACTCAACCCACTCGAGAAGTGGCAGAGGGTGTGTGAGTGATACAGTGTTGTGCCATAGACAACCAGCTCAGGGTGAGGGCTCACTTCCTGGAGCTGCTGGGAGCTGGGCTGGGAAACTGAGGCAATGCCAGGGGAGATATCAAAGGCACCAGCAAGCTAAAACCTGAAGAGGAAAGGGGGGGTCTTTAAGGAGGACCTTGGGATGGGGCGGGCTGCTTTAATTCTACTACTGGCTATTTGGGAAAAGGTTTGTGATTTAATTCAGCCTGGGAATGTAGCTTAGTTGTAAAGAAATTGCCTAAAAACTCCCAGTGGGGGCTGGGGTGTGGCTCAATGGTAGAGCCTCTGCCTAGAATCCCCCAGTGAGGGGTGTGGCTCAGTGGTAGAGCCCCTGCCTAACATCATGCACATCTCCCATTGCCTGGGCTCAACTTCCAGCAAGGCCATACAAATTGAATTAGCTTAAACCACTCGTTATTTCCTCCATTTTTTTCTACTTCCAAATAAAATTGTATAAAGCAGCATAAAACCAGCTACAGAAGAAGCTGGGTTTCCTCTAAAACTAGGCTTGGTGGTTAGGCATCTTCTCCTCAGTTTACCTCCAAGATCCTGACCAAAGAGAAACCCAATTCACCAGAGCATGCACAGGATGGAGAAAGAAACCAAGGGTGTGCAACCTGAGAATCTCCATGAAGCCAGTCTCCTCTGGAGGCTGGGGGATAACAGGGGAGCTGAGACACACATCCCTGATATCAGACTCTCCTTGGAGTTTCTAGGGCTCCTTCATGGCTCCCAGTCTAAGACTCAAAGCTTCATCTGCCAGCAGGGGCACTGTGGCAGATCACCACACCATCTTTATCAAGCTAAGACTTTCATAGCCTTTCTTCCTATCAGTGTAAAGGGTGAGTGGGAAGCTGAGCATGGTGGCTCACACCTGTAATACCAGTAGTTGGAGGCTGGGGCAGCCTGGGCTACATTGAAGCCCCTTCCCCAAGGATAATGAAAAGTGACTTTAGTTGTTTTTTTTTTTTTTTTTTTTTTTTCCCTCAGATACTTCATGGACATGTTTCTTTAGTACGTCCTAGGAGCCATTTTGTCCTGGCTAAAACTTTCTAATCTCTGGAGACAACATGGCAGAATAATGAGAGAATCTTATTGGTACTTGGGGAGACAACGAATCCGCTGCAGTATGAGAAGTGTGGAAGCCCAGCCTTGGTCAGAGCCCTTTTCTTGAGGACCATGAGAACATATATTATTGTCACTTAAACTTTTGGAGCTTGGCAGAAAGAAACAACGTCAGACTCTCATCAAAATTCCAAGACTTATCCAAAAGTGCACCTCCAACCTTTTGGGAAACCCTAAAATATACAGTCATAAACTGGGTAAGGTGGTTCATTTTTGTGATCTCAGAGCTGGAGAGGCTAAGGCAGGAAAGTCTTTAGTTCAAGGCTAGCCTGAGATGTATAGTGAGACTCTGCACTTAATACAACGCTAATAACAACAGGGGCTAGGGGTGTTTCTGAGTGGTGGAATACTTGCCTAGACTCCTCCAGAGAGGGGCTAGACATCACGGTAGAGCACTTGCGTAGGTCCTGGGTTCTGTCTTCAACACTGCAATCAACCAGTCAGTCAAGCAAGCCCAGTCTTTGCTTGTAATTGGAGAAAACAAGGGGCAAACGGATACATGTAGCAGTGTCATCACGAATTATATTTATTTTGCTCTAAAATTATACACGACCTAGCAAAGGAGTCGATCCACTCGCATACCTCAAGAGCGTGATTCAGCCCTTCTCGGTGCTAAAAGTGACAGTTTTCTTCTCCAACGCTCTAAAACAAATGGATGTATTTATATCCTCCTCGGTCTGCAAATCCTCACGGTGTGAGTGGGCTGTTTACTTTAAAGACCAGACAGGAGTGAGAAGAATCACGACTATCCTGCTCCAAGGGTTGAACACTCTGAGCAAGCAAACAAGAACTTCCCGGGTCTGTGTTGCTACTCACTCTTATGGAGTGATGCTGAGGGGGACAGAACCAAACCCCATCTCAGTTCCCAAATACTTTGGTTTGCCCATGTGAATATGGACAATAGCGTTTTACTCAGAGCTCATGCTGCGATACCGACCCCTCCCCCTGATGTTTGACTTTGTTTTGAGGTAGTCTTTCATTGGCCTGGAATTCACCACATAGGCTGAGCTGGCCTGTGAGCACAGCGGTCCTCTTGCCTCCATCTCCTGAGCAGGAACCCCAAGCCTACACCACCATGTCCAGCTCTTTCACATGAGCTCTGGGAACTGAACTCCTGAGCTCATGACCCTCTTGTTTCTGCCTGTTGATAACTGGCATGCTAGGTGTGCATCAACTCCTCCTTTTCTCTCTTTCTTTCATCTTTCTTTTTTAAAAGAATGGAAAACCAGTGCCTGGTGTACTTCTGGGATGAATGGGTCAGATCCCGATATTCACATTAAGGAAATACTTGATGGCACATCTGGGTTCTAGCTGATTCTATGGGTGTTGCCTTATTTTCTTTCCCAGATGTTTGGCTATAGTCTTCACTTTGTGATGAATGAACTCAAGAGAACAAATGATACATAATACATACATACATACATACATACATACATACGTACATACGTACATACATACATACATACGTACATACATACATACACAGATGAGAGATAGAGAGATAGAGGTAGAGAGATAGATGATAGAGAGATAAATAGATAGATGATAGATAATAGACAAATGACAGATGATAGACAAATAGGTAATAGATAGAGATAGATAATAGATGATAAATATAAATAGATATAGACAGACGATAGATGATAGATAATAGACAGATGACAGATGATAGATAGACAAATAGATAATAGATTGAGATAGATAATAGATGATAGATATAAATAGATATAGACAGACAGACAGATAGAATTTTATTTACTTACGAGTTGGGTTCATGCCACAGCACTGTATGAATGTCAGAGAACAACCTGCAAGAGTCTACTCTCATTTTTCATCATGTGTGACCAGGAGATTGAATCCATGTCGTCAGGTTTGACAGCAAGCACCTTCACCTGCTAAGACAACTAGCCTGCTCGCCGATAGATGTTTGAGGTTTTTGCTTGGTTGGTTTTTTTGTTTTGTTTTTAATCATAATGAATTTGTGTTGAGGGCCTGATGTGTGTTTGCAACTTACATGTGCAACAATTCACTTTGTTTTTGTTTTGTCTTGGTATACCAAACACCTGGTACCTGGTGACAGCTGCCATGCACAGTACCAGGAACCCAGGTGGGCCCATGCTGATGACCAGAGATGTAGGTGCCATGGAAGTGAGTTGTAATGGGCTCACGCCTTCCTATCAAGTTAGCACAGAGTCTGAATTCAATAGGTGCTCAATAAACCTTTAAAGTGGCTGGAGATGTAGCTCAGTCAATAGAGTGCTTGGCTACCACACACAAAGCCCTGGATTGTATCCCTAGCGCTATAAACAGCTATAACCACGGCACTTGGGAGGTAGAGGAAAGGGGATCAGGAATTTAAGGTCATCTTTGGCTGCATAGTGAGTTTGAGACAGCCTGGGCTACATGAGATTTTGTCTCAATCATCATCAACATCATCATCATCATCATCATCAACCTTGATGCAAATGGATGGATGAATGTGTTTCGCAGAGGAAAAGAACATAAGTCTCTAAATGCAACCTGGATGAGAAGAGAATTGGAACTCCAGAGATCAGAAAGTTTTACTAAAGTTTAGAGCAATCCTGCAGGCTCCCTGGGCAGGGCAACATGGGACCCAAGTCTGGAAGACTGAACAAAGCTGTAAAGAGCACACAAAGGACTGGGCTTGGCAGTCTCTGCCTGTTATTCTAGCACTTGGGAGGGTGGGACAGTGGGGGGATGAGTTCAAGGCAAGCCTGGGCTACATGCTAAGACCTTGCTGCAGAAACAACAAAGTAACGTCATGATTTCATGTAATTATAAAATGAGCAAGGGCCTGGGAAGATGGCTCAGTGGGGAAAGGGCTTGCTGTGTTGGATCCCCAGGTAAAAAGCTGGCTGTGGCAAGAGGCAGAGACAGGAGGCTACTGGAGGCCCCCTGATGAGCCAGTATGGCCAAAGTGGGGAGCGCCAGTTCCAGTGAGAGCCCATCTCAAAACAAATCAGAGGGAGGGTGATAGACACGTTCTTCCTCCCTCGATGAGACAGCTTTGAGAGCCCTTGTTTTTCGAGACAGGGTCTCTCTACATCAGTGGTTCTCAACCTTCGTAAAGCTGCGGCCCTTTAATACAGTTCCTGGTGTTGTGATTCCCCTAACCATAAAATTACTTTTGACGCTACTTCATAACTGTAATTTTGCTACCGTTATGAATTGTACTGTAAATCTATTTTACATTACACTTCCGGACTCTTTTCCACTCTTGTGAAAGGGTCACTTGGCAACCCCCACAGGGGTCACGACTTACAGGTTGAGAACCCCTTCAATAGCTACTTTCCAATACATGGCTTTCACCTAGCAACCAGCCTTCTAGCTTCAGCATCATCGAGTTTTGACAGTTGCTAGGGCACTCCCAGCAGCACCAAAACAAGCTTATTTGTCTCATCTAAGATGAGAGAATATATGTATTGTTTTTCGTTAGTTCCCCTGACAGCTTGTCTTTGCTCTCAACATTTGCAATGAAGTGTTTTGGTGAGTATGGTTTTCATCCATGTTCTGCCCAAATTCCTCTCATCCTATGATCTCCTAAGCCCCTGGCTTAACCACCAACCTCCAAATATGTATGTAGTGCTGCCTTAACAAAGCCCCACAATGGTGCTGGGGAAACAGGCGGGCAACTCCTTTCTTTACAGGCGTGAGGACCTGATTTTGATCTCTTGAACCCTTATTTTAAAAAGTAGAGTGTTATTGTAACCTCAGCAGGGGCAGGGGGAGCAGAGCATGGAGGACTCTTGGGGCTCAGTATCTTGATTGTATTAATTGAGGTGGAAAGCCCTGCCCACAGCGGGTGGCACCATTCCCTAGACAAAGGATTGCATAAGAGTAGAGAAACTTAAGTTAAGGTACGCATGCTTCGATGCCTTCATCCTTCTCTGCTCTTGACTATCGATAAGATGTGACTAAATGGTGGATTATAACTTGGAACTGTGAGTCCCCCACCCCCAAAAGTCCTTTCTCCCCTGTGTTGCTTTTGTTGAGGTACTTTATCACAGCCATGGATGGGAGGAGAAACTAAAACATATAAAAAGTCAGAGATGATGACACCCTTGTAATGTTAGTTGTGGTGGTTTGAATATGCTTGGCCCAGGGAGTGGCAGTCTTAGAAGGTGTGGTCTTGTTGGAGTAGGTGTGTCACTGTGGGTCTGGGCTTTAAGACCCTCATCCTAGCTGCTTGGAAGCCAGTCTTCTCCTAGCAGTCTTCAGATGAAGATGTAGAACTCTCAGCTCCTCCTGCACCATGCCTGCCTGGATGCTGCCATGTTCCCACCTCTGAATCTGTAGCCCGCCTGAATTAAATGTTGTCCTTAATTAAGAGTTTCCTTGGTCATGGTGTCTGTTCACAGCAGTAAAACCCTAACTAAGACACTAGCACTGGAGGCTGTGGACACAGAGACAAGAGGACCTTGGAGCTCTCTGGCCAGCCAGCCAAATCAAATCAATGAGTTTCAGGTACCAGACAGAATCATGTTTCAAACAGCAAGGTGGGTGGTGCCTGCATCTTCCTCTGGCCTCCTCTGAACCCATCTGTACCACAGCTCCATGTCCTGGCCCTGACCTTCTAGGAGGGGCCCCTACAGTTTGGGCAGGTGAGGCTAGATGCTCAAGGTTGCTCACCAGCAGGACACAAAGCAAACACTGAAACCCAGGACTGTTTTTACTCAAGCCTGGAGTATCCCCTCTGGGGTAGGGATGGAAGCTCTGAGAACTTCATCTTTAACCCTTCGCTGTTCTTGTCCCCAGAGGCTCAACAGCAAAGTCCCTGAGACCCCACGGATCTGAGGGCAGTCTCGAGGGCAAAGCTCATGTTTTACCTGGAACGACGGGGCCCTGTCTCTGTGGGAGAATTTAACCTCAAAGCAGGATGCCCTTGTCGAAGACGCCATGCAGTCCAGGCAACTGCAACCCAATAAGCCTCTGACTGAATTAGCCTCGAAGGGCTGTGGCACTAATGTGAAGTTTGGGGAGTGGCTGGCTGATGCTTGAGCAGAGTAAGCCAGAAAGATGAAAGACAAAAAAGAAAAATAATATAGCCAATTTCTGTGGAAGGGTCTGGAATGAGAGAGAGTTGATTCATTCCAGTGTAGGGGCCCCTTCAGAACTGGTTAAAAATCTTTACCAAGGGCAGAGGAGACGATTTCCTCCATAAAGTGCTTAACCCTGCAAGCATGAGGACCTAAGTTTGGATCTCAAGGGCTCACCTGAAAAGCCAAACCTGGCAGGCACTACACACCTCCAACCCCTGCATGGTGGGGGGGGCAGGGACGGGACTGAGACCCAAGGATCCCTGGGGCTTGCTGGCTTGCCAATGTCAGCTTAATCGATGAACTCCAGGCTCAGTGAGAGACCCTGCCTCAAGATTAAGAAAAATGATGAGTAAGATACCATCTCTGTCCTCCACACCCATCTGAACATGCACACTCACATATTTGCCCATACCTATTTATTCACAAATACATGCACATGAAGATTAAACATTTATTCATCATTTATCAAATATAATTATTTACTTATCAAATGCATTTACATTTTATTAATAAATTAATACATTTATGTGTGTGCATATATGAATGTGTCTAAATGTTTATTATAAAATAATTTGATGCAAATATAATGAATTAATAAATATCCAGATATATTTATTAATAGACATAAAGGTATTTGCTTAATAATAAATATATTTATATAAAAATAACATAATATAACATATATATATAATATGTATATTCTTTACCTAGACCTGGAAGTGTTGACACAGACCTGTAATCCTAGCACTAGACGGCAGAAGCAGGAAGACCACTCATTTCAAAAACAGCCTGGGCTACAACTAAAACCCGTCCTCAGAAAACCTGACAAGTATCTGTATAAAGCAACCATGGACAAGCCTGGGCTGCACAGTAAGTAAAGCTCTTCCTCCGAAACCCTCACAAATATCTGTATAAAGCCGCCACAGACATTTTGATCCCCTGTCAAGAGAAAGAATCTACTGAGCTCATGTTAGTTAGGATGGGTTTGGAAGCTTGGCTGGAACTGGAGGGAGCTGGAGAGAGGGGTGGATGAAGGGAAGGGGGTGGAAGAAATTAGACCTAACCCTCCAGATGCCTCGGCTCCACTCACACGTTTCATGATACTGCCCCCTGCTGATCACGGGGAGTAAACGCACCCCAGGATGAAGTCAGAGCCCAGGGTTTCCTTTAGCTGCCCTCACCCCCACCCCACTCCCAATGTCATAAGATTTGGCCTGGTGAGACAGGAAGGCTGGAACAGTATTCATAACCACAGACGGTTTCATTTCAACGCTAACTTTAGATCCTGTAACAATGGCAGCCAGTCCCAAGTGGCCGTTTCTATCTCCCAGAGTCCTTCTTTCTTCCGGCCTAGGAATGGAACCTTGAGGCCTTGAGCAGGGGTTCCACCAATGAGCTACACTCACAGCTTTCCTCTTGCAAGTCCTGGGGATGAGCCCCAGGTCCCTGTGCATGCTAGCAAGTGATTTGCCACTGAGCTACATCTGCAACCCTGAGTCTTTCCTTTTGGAATCACCAAATGCCCAAGGTCATAGGCCTCCCAGGTCCAAGGTCTGCCAGTAGATCCTAAGAGCTATTATGGATCTGGAGCAAGAGGGTCAGAGGCTGGAAAAGCCATCAACCTGGGGACTAGAATGACAGCTTTCCTCAGATAAAAGTGTTAGAGCCGTTTAGGACCTAGGCAACCACACACACACATAATATTGTTTTACTTAATACTGTTACCCTCACACACTCACACCTGCTCACGTGCTCAAGAATACATACCCACATGTTCAGATTTCTGCTTCATTCACACATGTGTAACCTCAGCCACACGTGAACAGTTGCAACACACTTCACAACCACCACCCCACACACACACACCTGTTGCACATACTCCCATGAATGTCTACACATGAGGCCGATAGTCCATCCACAGGATGGGAGCAGACGGGGTCTGGATAAATCACTTCTCTGTTGCTGCAACCCAGAGCAACTGAGGGGAGAAAGAAAGGGTTTAATTTTGACTTACAGTTCCAGAGGGGATGCAGTCCATCGTGGTGGGGAAGCCCGGCAGCAGGACCATGAGGTCCTCACATCGAATCTGCAGTCAGGAAGCAGAGAGAGGTCAATGCTAGGGCTCAGCCCATTTCTCCATTTGATTCAATCTAAGGACGATGCCACCCACAGCTAAGGCCATCTATCCCACTTCCGTTAATCTAATCTAGAATCTCCCTCACAAACTTGCCCAGAGATTTGTCCTGAGGGAATTCTAGACCCTGACAAGCTGACAACCTTAGTTATCACACAATTTATCCACACAAGGGCCTGGAAGGCCTGGGAGTCAATGACCTGAGATATAGCCCAGTCTGATTTCAAACTCATCATCCTCCTGCCCCAGTGCTGAGATAAGAGGTGTGCACCACCTGAGCTGGTCTGCACTTGAAGCACCATGATCTGGATTTTCCCCTATCCACATTTTTAGCTGGATCATCGTTTAGTTTGTCACTTCCAATTTTGTCCCTGGCTACACTTTGTCCTTTTTTTAGTTCGATTAAAATCCTAATTAAAATTCTTTGAGAGGAAATAATAATAAAAATAGACCTGTGCCAGCAAAGCTTCCGTCTGCAGAGTTGTGCTGAGGAATTATCCAAGAATCCATCGTGGAGAGGCTCTGACACTGGAGCAGTCAGTGGCAGCAGCCAGCCGGCAGCCAGCTGGACTCCTACTGGCTGTCAATCACAAATGCCACTCAGCTCCTGGGTAATCGACTCTATCTACAGAGACAGACATAGGGCCTGGCATGGTATCCCATATCTATAAGGTCAGCATTTGGGAAACCTGGAAACGGAAGGATCAGGAGTCTAAAGTCATCATTGGCTAGTTGTTATCATTAAGATCAGGGCTTTGACCCTGTCGCAAAAAAACAAAACAAATGGTATTACACACACACACACACACACACACACACACACACACAGTCTCACAAACAAGTCTCACACATGCTAGGTATCACAATGCAATAGCTCCAAGTCTGAGTGTGAGTCTGACCACCCTGCCTATGCCCAGTGGTCTGTTTTAGAAAATGGGATAACAGAAGCTAGCGGGATGGCTCAGTTGATTAAGTGCTTGGTACACACACATGAGTATCTGAGTTCAGATCCCAAGTACCATATAAAACCTGGGCACCATAGCATCTCTGTGATCCCATTGCTGGAAAGCAGAGGCAGGCAGATCCTTGGAGCTCATTGGCCAGTTGCCCTAGTAAGTCAGTGAACCCCATGGTTTGGAGAGAGACCCTGACTCAAAAAAAACAAGGTAGGGAGTGACTGAGAGAGACATCTAACACCTACCCCTGGCTTCCACATATGTGTGCCTGCAACATACATGTGCACACACACACCCAAACATATATATTCAACACACATATGTACAAGAAAAACAGATAACAATCTAACTATATTTGCATAATGAAATATTCTACAGAGAGACACTTATGCCCTCCCTTCGGTTATTAGATTATGGGAACAATGATCCCCAAGGAATCGGAACTTCCCCCAGGAGTCTCAGAATGCAGGAAGGAAAGAGTGAAGCCTTGGGCCAGTTAGATGATAAACTTGTCTCCTCAGAAAAGATTTCACACAGATCTAGCAATTTGTGCAAGCACCTTGCCAGGGAGACTGGAGCTGAGTCAATGATGGGTCAGCATGAGCAGGGACACATCTTGACCAGGAAAACCTGGCAATGCATAACTTTTCCCCTCTGTTTAAAACCAAGCCTTATGTCAGTGCCCCAAAGATGGATTTAGCAGGATATTTCTGTGCCTCTTTATTTGTTCCTCATATCCAATGAATCCACACTGAATAAATCTCATTTCTCTGCTCTCTCTCTCTCTCCCTCTCCCTCCCTCTCCCTCCTTCTCTCTCTTTCTCTCTATGTATGTGCATATGTGCACATATATATGTGCCCATGTGTGTACATGCATGTAGAGGCTAGAGCACACCCTGAATGTCATTCTTCAGTTGCTGTCCACCCCGTATTTTTTAAAGACAGGGTCCTTCATTGTCCTGGAGGTTGCCAAGTAAGTGAGGTTCTCCCATCAGTGAATCTGCCTCCTGGTCCTGCCACTGAGATTACAAGCACCCAGCCCTTCACCCAGCTCTTTCATAAGGATGTCAGGATCTGAGGTGGTTTGAATAAAAATGGTCCTCATAGGCTCATAGGAAGAGGCACTATTACAAAATGTGGCCTTGTTGGAGTAGGTGTGGTTTTGTTGGAGGAGGTGTGTCATTAGAGTATGGGCTTTGAGGTCTACAGAAGCTCAAACCAATTCACTTCCTGCTGTCCGCGGATCCCTGCGTAGAACTCTCAGCTCCTTCCACATCATCATGTCTGCCTGTGTTACCATCATGCTTCCTGCCACGATGATAATGAACTGAATCTCTGAAACTGTAAGCCAGCTCCAGTTAAATGTTGTTCTTTATAAGAGACACCTGCCATGGTCATGGTGTCTCTTCACAGCCATGGAAACCATAACTGAGACAGGATCCAAACTCAGGCCCTTGGCAAGTCCTTTGCAGGCTGAGTCCCCCAACCCCCCACCCGGACACCTGACACCACTTTTCTGCTTCTCGCCATGTGTATCTCTTTAATCATTGTGTTGAGGATGGTAGGTAACAGAACCTGGCTGGTTGGGGCTGCCAGGGCACAGGCTGTAACTTTTGGAATCCTTTAGAACTTTCATTGAACTTCAACAGATCTGGTCCTAGGAATGGCCAGAATGGTAGAAACCCACTTTCTCAGAGAAACAGACAGTGTCTTTTCTGAGGTAGGAGAGACACGGTGGATTTGTTCCACGTCCAACTCCTCCTTGCCATCTTAAAGATGACTCAATACTCCCCAAATTGCTCCAGGTTGAGCAATTGTGTGAAACCTGGGAGGAGCATAAAGATGGGCAGAGTTGTCCGGAACAACTATAAAGGGAGCCCGAAGAGGCCCAGGCTGCCCATCATCGGATGATCATGCCCAGGTTCTACAGACTGACTGCTCTGGGCCACCTCTGGCTGCCGGGATCCAGCCCCCTCATCTGGCATCTGGAGACTTGTTAAAACAGCGGATGTGATTTTTCTGGTCAAAAGGTAGACCACGGAAATAGATAGACTGTACCCAGACCGGGGAGATGGCTCAGTTGGCAAAGTACTTCCTGTAAAAGCTTATAGAGTTCAATCTCCAGAATCCATTAAAAACCCTGGTATGCCATGGGGCGGTGGAGGTATGGGGGTGGTAATCTCAGCACTGGGAAGGGGCAGACAGGAAGCTCCTTGGGGCTAGCTGACCAGCCAGCCTAGCCTCCTTTGTCAAGGTCCAGGCCCATGAGTGCATACACATGCATCAATACACACACACACACACACACACACACACACACAAAGAAAGTGAATGGGGCCGTGTGTAAGGGTGAAGTCACTGTATAAGGAACTAAACTGAAGCCATTTTGAGTAAAACTTCCATTCTGAATGGTGGTCAAATCAAGTACAAGTACCCAAGACCTCCCTGGGTAACTGACATCCTGGCTGGCAGAGAGAGACACATGGGTAACTGACATCCTGGCTGGCAGAGAGAGACACATGGGTAACTGACATCCTGGCTGACAGAGAGAGACACACTGGTAACTGACATCCTGACTGGCAAGTTGAGACATGAATATTAGGCAAGTTACCCCAGCACAGTCAAATAAATCAACCAATGAGAACAGGATAAGTGTACCAGAAAGAGATGTTCCTAGAAAAGTCTCCTTTCCCTAAATCCTCATTGGCAGGAAAATTTAACTACAACTTGGCATAGATATTTGTGATTTTCAGGCCTAAAAGCTCTGTGACATTCTGGCTTGGCAGGGTAGACAATGGATGGGGTACAGTTCATCTATGGAATCAGTTCTGCACCCTTGATTGATCAGTAGCGACTTGATTATGATAACTTCTTATTATCTGTATTGACCTGATGTTTAAGTTGTGTTGCATCTAAGCAGATCCCATAACAGTCATGAGTTAGTGTTGGTGGAAGTGGAGACATCTAGGTGCTCCCTCCAGATGGGCTGATGGAGGGTGGGTAGGAGAGCAGTGTAGGAAGTGAGATGGTTCTGAATGCCTATCTCTGCCACCCTCTGCAGGACTCCTCCCTTTCCCTCACACCAACAACAGCTTGTTCAGAGTGAGACTGAACCCCAGGCAGACCACAGGGACTGAGAGAGAACCCACCAAAATGACCTGCCCATTCACTCACAGGGGAAGGTCAGAATACCCCCATCAGATGTTCAAAATGTCCCTACTGTGCAACTGTTTCCTATGAAATGAAACATTCATTTAGGGCCCAAGAAGCTCCTGAAATTTACAAGATTCTCAAGGCTCCCTCCCTAGGATGTAGGAACATTAACAGTTCCCGAGGAGAGGAGACTTCTGACCAGTGGAGCTGCCTATGGCTTGTGCATGGGATTCCTGGGATTCAGCCTTTACGAGTTCTTACTA
>JADRCD010204132.1:45671-78156 GCA_019843815.1 Montemys delectorum | reverse complement strand
TTATTATTATTATTATTATTATTATTATTATTATTATTATTATTGGTTTTTCAAGACAAGGTTTCTCTGTATAGCCCTGGTTGTCCTGGAACTCACTCTGTAGACCAGGCTGGCCTCAAACTCTGCCTCTCAAGTGCTGGGATTAAAGGAGTGTGCCACCACCACCTGGCCATTTATTATTTGAAGTGAGGAAATATTAGAAACTACTGTCTTAGTCACTGTTCCATTACTGTGAAGAGACATCGTGACCATGATAACTCTTATAAGAAGGCATTTCATTGGGACTTGCTTACAGTCTTGGAGGTTTAGTCCGTTACTATCATCGTAGAGAGCACGGTAGCATGCAAATTGACTTGGAATTTGAGAGTTCTACATCTGGATCTACAAGCAGCAGGACAAGACACACACACACACACACACACACACACACACACACACACACACACGTCCTGGAGTGGGTACTCCAAACCCCAAAACCCACCTCTAGACACACACTTCCTCCAACCAGGGCACTCCTCCTTATCACTGTCAGTAGGGGGTGTAACACTGGCCCTCGATGATCTATCTATGATCTATCATAGGCCATTCAGATCTATGAACCTATGGGGGCCATTCCTATCCAAACCACCACAGGTACTCAAGTGCCCACGGCAGGGGGATGTTCTAAGTGAGGAACATCTATAGGGAGGAATGTTGAGAACGTGACAAGGGAGGGTCTGTGGTGACAGGGCTGAAAACAGGGTGCAGCCTAGCATGTGAGTGAACAGTGTGAGGTCAGAAACGTGTGTGACAGGGTGGCCATTATAGAAAGTGGCAGGGAGAACATGACAGTGCGCAGCTGCTGAGTATGGAAAAGCGAGTTGTGATATCCACACCTATCTCCAGCGGTTACTGAAGGGGAGGAAGGCGAACTGCATGCTTGTTGCTTTCTGTTTTTCTAAAGCAAACCACCAATACAAACAGATCCCTTTTTTGCTCACTGAAAGTTAATAAGTTATTCATGCATGGAAATAAGACTGGGCGGGGAGCACACTAAAATGTTAACCCTGGGCTCAGGACATTGCAAGTATTTGTTTTCTTTTCTTTCTACATTTTCCAAATTAATAAATTTGGTATAATGATTCAATAAACATTTTAAGTAAATTAAAAAAGGCCTTTGGTTTTATAGACAAGTAAACGGTCTAGAGAGCTTGCTCCTCCACCCTCAGGGCCCTTCTCAATATTTCCTCTCTCAGATGCTGAATCTTTAAAGCCCTTCCCTCAGGCGAGTCCACTGGCCAACGCCCAACTACCTCATCAGCGCTGTCATCTGAAAGGACATGGGTTCTTCCTCAGTGAGGAGATGAGTTGTGTTTTCTTTTGCTGTGACCAAAGACCTGACTGGAAGCAACTTCTGGGAGGAAAGGTTGACTCTGGTGATCTAGCCCACCGTACAGGGCAGAGGGGCACATGGCGTCAGTGAGAAATAGGGGTGGCACCTGGGGGTCCTCGGCTGGCTTTCCCTCCCCCACTTTATTCTACCTGGGACATCAGTCCACGGGACTGTGCCACCAGCACTCAGGTGAGTCTTCCCGACTACTTCTTAGCTAATCTTCTCTAGAAAAGCCCTCACAGACACAGCCATAGGTGCGTCTCATTAACGCAGAATGCTTATTAATCCAACCAAGTTGACTGTCATATTTTATCATTACTGTAGTAGACCCTGTTTTCAGCCAAGCATGTTATCAACGGATCCCCCTCCTGGTTGCTACACAACTGTGGGCATCTATACTTCCAGTTTCTGGCCAATGAGACAGAAGCAGAAGGATGAGGTGGGGCTTTCAGAAACATGCTTTTTAAGAGGGAAACATCCTTCTTTTCCGATTCCTCTGTTGTGCTGCATAGAACATGGGAGCAATGCCTGGAGCTACAGCCGCTACCTTGGAAGACAAAGCTATTTCCAAGGCCACAGAGCAGAGACAGGAGAAGCTGTGCTGAGGTCTACAGGACTGTGATAGCCACAGCACAGCTTAGCAAGGACCACTCACAGGAAAAATAATCTTGTATGTTTAAGCCACCAACCTCCAGATCACTGCTACTTGCAATAGAATGAAATGGCAATAGAGAACATGCGGGAATACAGGACAGAAAGGCCACTACTTCCTTTGAAGAGCTATGTGTTTGCTTGGTTTATATAAAACTGGCTATATAAAACAACTTCACCCACAGCGACTGAGAAATACATACAGGCTGCCACAGAGAGAGAGAGAGAGAGAGAGAGAGAGAGAGAGAGAGAGAGAGAGAAATCATACTCTATGACCCATACAAAGTGCAGTACCGCTGTTGCCATCATAGGGTCTGCCTAGCACAGAAGGGAAGGGCAGTGGTTGGGGGGCGGGGCTCAGACCTGGATCGGGGCTGTTCTGACCTCCAGTGGAAGCACTACACTGTGTTCCTCTCTCCAAGGCTTGGTGTGCTAGGGGTGGCGGGATTGTTCTCAGTCTCTAGAGCTCCTAGCATAGGTTAGGGGATTGGCAGGAGGCAAGGATGGCTGCTGCTCATGGATGGGTCTGTCTCTCCATTCCCTTCCCCCTCTTTTCTCTCCCTGGTCTCCTTTCTGCTGGGCTTATAAGGCTGAGCACTAGCTGGGCACCAGCTGGGCTGGGCTCCCTTGGAGCAGAGGTTTGAAGGTACCATATTCATGCTTGAGACTTTGTGACTGCCCTGTGTTACAGGGGAAGGTTAAAAAAAAAAAAAAAAAAAAAAAAAAACTCATTAATTTAGGGTAAGGAGTCGGCAATTATTTAGAATGTGGAAATAGACCATAATTGAAAGTACAAGACAGCACATACATCAAGAAGGATCACGTGTCTTTCTCTACTGTCTAACACACTCTTGGAACATGAATCTCATGTGCTGCAACCATTCCACTTGCACAGGACAATGCTTTGGACTCCGTGTGTCATTTTAGAGATGTGACCTGGTACTGAGGTAGAGATGTGTCTTTTTATCCTGGATGTAGTAGTGTGAGGCTGCCCTGTGACTCTGCCAGCTGAGTCTGTGTGACTCTGCTACAGGGGTGAGGGGAGGGGTTGGCAGGGCAGGAGGAACCAGCAGTGACTTGCTCTACCTCCCGGGCTCTGCTACTGCTAACAGACTCTCTCTCACTTTAGGCTGACTTCCAGACTTTTGTTGTGAGATCCAACATATAATCTTCCCAGTATAAGCCACTTATAACGTTCTTCTTTTTTCCATGTTTACTTCTAACCAAACCTTGTAAGTAATAGAAACATCGATTATTTAAAAAATTTGTTCATAAGCATTGCTGTATAAATAACAGCTAGGAAAACTCCCGAATTGCTTAATAAAGTACAAAAGAACTAAGACCTGAGTGTATAAAGAAGATAATTTTGGGAGGATTGTTTTGGGTAGAAAGCAGTTCTTGTACTTCACGTCCCTGGAAGGCATATTTCAAGACTCCCAACATGGGCTTTGCTGATGAGAACTTGCCTCCTTCCACCTAGGCACTCAGATGAGTTCACATCCCTGGAGTAAGCAGCTTTGGCTGCCATAGAACTTTGTACTTTGTGAGGCAGCATGCACTTCTCAAGCAAGGAGCAGCAAAAAGGGAGAGATGGGGCTTCTCTGGAGTGCCACCACATGCTTCTTAGGGTCACAAGGAGTTATAGAGTGGAGCAGCTGTGCAGGCTGCTTCAGTATTAAGCAGGTCCCCACTTCTGTCATTTATGCTTTGCTTCTGTCCCAACTCCTGGGAGCTCCCCGGATAGGGCGGGGTCTGTGTTTGGCACTCTCCTCATTCAGAGACCTCACAGTGAGTGAGTTCAGTATCCCCAGGGCGTTGCAACCCTGTACGGGAGACGGCAGTCTCATCTGAGTACAGGTCAAAGAGACATGGAACAGGATGTGCAGAAAGACATTACTGCCCTGCATGAGAATGTATCGCTTCCACCCATAATTTACCAGCCACAGGTCCACAGTCACCCGCAAGGGAATCTAGAGCATGTGCATTTGCTTGTTCTCAGGAAGTAAAGGAAATAGGGTTCAAGAACACACAACATCGTCTCAGCCATGGACACACTGGGGATTGAGATGGAGCAGTAATCTCACTCTTTCTTCACTTGCCTATGTGGGCAGAGGGTTATTAAACCCTTTGTGCCCTCTGCATAGGAATTTGACTTTCGCTTAACTTTCCAGCTCTGTTTCCCTGGCAACCTGATAAAGAAAGAATGTCAAACTAGGAGACAGGCAAGACTACTAATGGCAGAAATGACCCCTGCATGGTACACTGCTCTAGGTTGGGAGAACTACAAATATTTGATAGACAGCTAGAGCCCTGGGCTTCTCCAAGTCTGACAATTCTTGAATAATAATTGGGAGTGTCCCTTTGAGGAGTGCTGGGGCTGGGGAGTTATGGCTGAGAAAATAGCCCCTGCAGGGTATGAGGTTTCCAAGCCACAGGAAACTTCAGGACCAAGTCAAACAGCTCCCAGATCACTGTGTGGAGGCACATACCTCATGGTGCTCACAAGGACTGTCCCAGGGAAGGGAAGTGGCCACTGCTTCACTGACCATCTTCTGGTACTGGGCAGGCTAGTACCACAGATGCTAGGCCCAGAATGCACGGCACCCACGTTATGACTAGGGTCCTATGAAAAATGCCATCATTTTTAAAAATATCAGATGGAAAAAAGTACATTGAGGTCAGAATAATGTTTGGTATATGAATATGTCTGCTTTTATACCAATTGGGGAATAAAAACTAAAAATAATAAAAAATTAAAAAATGAGTATCTATAATAAAATATAGATATATAAAGGTAAGTAAAACTATAAATATAATAAAAGTGAATATAAAAATTGGAATTATAGCTTCTTGGTTAGGGATGGGACTTTGTGTCTACTGCAGTATGTTTTCAAGAACAAAAGGGCTTAAAAATATCATACTCAAAGAAGCTTTGAAAAACAAAATACCTGTGTGCATCCCTCATAAGTTCTGTGTAGAGACAAGGTGTGGCTCTGTCTGTAAGCCTGAGCTGAGCTCTCGAGGAAGGGGCCAGGTGCACAGTGATTTCTGACGTTAGTTAGGTATCTGTTGCCAAGGAGACTCCCCCCCCCCCCGGCACCCAGCCTCATCCCATCAAGGGGGACTTGGCTCTGCTGGCTGGAGTGTGGAGCCAGAAGCCCTTGGTCCTGCTTCTTTCTACACAGGGTTCCATGCACCGACCTCTTAGGAAAACATCTCACAGAGGGTGTCCAGTTTGCTTCAATCCAATACTGCATAGGGAAACACCTGTTTGAAACACTGGTGGCTTTATGTGGCAATTCTACAACTTGTTTATTTTGCTTTTTGTGATACTATGATTTTTTTCTCCTTTTATATCCTTAAAGGGAATTGTTTGAAGATTAAAAAGTATTTCAGTTTATCTTTTTTTTTTTCAGTTTATCTGTTAATCTATCCATCCATCCATCGTTCCTTCCATCCAGAAGCAAACTGTTCCTTAAAGCATTGAATGAAATCTTTTCAATGTCAATATGAAGAAATGGCTTACTAAAGAAGCACCTGGAAATCACACAACAGTTAGAAGTGTCTCTGGGGCAATATTAAGCTTTCTGGTCCTCAGTTTAGTTCTGTCCTGTGCTATTTTTTTCCTCCTCTAAAGGCGGTCGAGCAGGTCTGGGGTTGGGTTGTTATTAACACAATTAGGAGGGAGAACAGAGGCTGATTTAGAATACGGAGCTGTTGGCTAGAGCTAGGGAGTGCTGACAAGGAGATGGGGCCAGAGACTCCGCAGAGAGCCTTGGTTCCCCAGGCATGAGATGAATTGAGCCTCCTTGGGCACTGAGGTTCTAGACACTCTCGTTCAGCCACCAGGGGCATGGAAGAAGGCTCATATCTGGGCTTAATTGGCTCCAGAGCCTCCGTCTTAGAGACTTATGCAACAACAATTGTCATCATTCTGGAGGCGGAGGACACTTGACTGGAAAGGCCTGTGAGCTTCTTCCCCTGAGATATTGCTAATGTTCTCCTGATGCTGCGGCCGAGGCCTGGGGCTCATCAAACATGGTGCCATGGGGGGAGGAGCCTAGGAAAGATACAGTGAGAAGTAGGAGGGTATGAAGACCTGGGACCAGGTACCTGGAAGGCTTCTGGTCTACAGGGATAACCCCCAAACCCTAACTTACCACACACACAAATGTTTGCACTGTCCTCAGCAGGCTGGGGTTAGAGATCTATGACTATAGAGCCAGTGTATTCAGTGTATTCTTTAGGCACCAGATAGATAGTGTCATAGGCCCATGCTACTTTTAGGAGCCCACGAGAAAGGCCTTAGTGTTACTTGGTAACAGGAGGAAACAGCTCAGAGTAATGTTTTGACCTCAAAATCTCATTTTTCTGGGTGGCTCTTTATTTTTCCCTGATGTTATTGCCACATGTCCCCACACAGTAAGTCTGAGGCTATCATAAGAATTGGACTGGTATTAACTCTCCAAATTCTTAGGGCATCTTTGTGAGAGAATGTCCTTCTTACAGAGGAGGAATTGGCCACAGAGAGGTAAAGTGACTTGCCCAACCACACTCAGTAAGAGGCATAGCTGGGCTGTGAACCCAGGTTCTAACATCTACCAAGCTGCCTGTCTGCCCACCCAGAATGGACAAGTGCAAGGAATACTGTGAGCAGGAGAGACTGCTTCTGGTCACATGCTATGTTCTTCCAATCAGGAGCCTCCCTGTCTTTTAGCAATAGCCTCCTTGTCCCCATTTCCCATACTGTCCTGATGAAATAAGTCTTGGCTCGTTGGGACTTCTGGACATCCAGTCCAGATCTCACTCCTCTGCTTCTTCCAGAGCTTTGATCACATCTTTAACAAATCATGTTCACTTCACAAATGAGCCACCACTGAGCTACGGGGAGCGGATAAAGATGAAGTAAGAGGTGCCTCCAATACCAGCTGGGAAATGAGTGAGTGACTCACAAAACAAGCATGCCCTAGCAGTGGAAAAGGCACAAGGAAGGAGACTGGTGCTGCAGGACCTCTAGACCCAGGGCAGAGAGGCAAGAGAACAGTGCAGGGCACATGGGATCAGGAACCCAGGGCAAGACCATTGTCCATCCTGTCCAAGCTGCGCTGGGCCATCTCAACTAGCTCTGTGTTGTGATAACAGGTGTCTGGTGGAAAGCATGCATTTTCTTGAGGCTATGGGACCAAAGACCAAATTGGAAGAAATGACAGGCAGAAATCTGCCTGGGGTGCTACACAGTTTCCTGCTGGTGTGCAGAACACCTCGGGGAAGCCAGCCTAGAGGGGAAACCTTCAGTTTGGCACATGGCTTCTGAGGGGTGTGGCTATTCTCCAGCTTGTGGTGAAGTGGTTCATTATGGCAGGTGTGTGCGGTGGAAGAGACACTGAGTTTCTGGTGTCCAGAAAGTGGGGGTAGAGTGGGATACATTGCCAGAGAACTACTTCCCTCAGTGAGGCCTCACCTCCTAAGTTCTCTCAGTGGCACCAGCAGCAGAGGACCGAGTCTACAGCACATCTGGAGACATGGAAGTCCAAAGCATAAACCCTGCCAAGTCCTATCTGCAGAGCCAACATGGCTTGCCTCAGACTCTAGTCTATCCCTGCACTCTCCCACTTACACTCTCTCTGTATTCAGATACAGCCTCTGACCTGTAGTAAAGAGGTCCACTGAAGATGCACCCACAAATGTTTAATGGGCACCTCGTATGCATAACCCGCACCTGTGGACCCCAAGGATGTGACAGCAGACAAAACACATCAGAATCCCTTCCCCCACTGGACTCACAGCTGTAACTTTAAAATCCCTTAAATTAACAATAGCTTGGAAAACCAAAACCAGCGAAAATAATCCACAGTCCTGTCCGCAGGGTGTGCTCCCGGCAAACAGAGGGAGATCTGGTCTCGGGGATATGAAATGACTCGCCAAGTGTCCCACAGTAGGGGCACAGCATCCTTTCTTGTCCTTTAGTCTCTTCCCATCTCCCACAAATCTGTTTATTACATTTTCCCCTAAAACTTTTAACCATGAACTTCTATGTGCTTTTTATTTTAAATTCTGCCGTATCCTTTAGGAAATGAGAGTAGCTTCCTGGAGCTCCGTCAGGGTTTCTCTCCCCCATGCAGGGCTTCTCTCGGACTCAAAGGCCGCTGTGCACAGCCAGCCTGCCCCTGTTTCAGTCCCTTTTCTTTCTGCTGTGGTAGTGCACTCCTCTACACTCAACATTATTCCTAACTTCATCTTCAGTGTGCGCTCCACGCCCCTCTCCTCTCCCTTTGTCAGTCGCCAGCATTGGGGAGGTCAGCTGCGCACGCTGATGTCACTGCCTTAGTATGAAGGGGAGCATATGTGACACTGAAAACTTCATTTCCTGAAAGCCAGGACTGCAGGACAGTCCTGAGGCCGGAGGAGTGACAGCATTGCGGTGGGGAGACAGGGTCGGGCAGCTCATCAGTGTACTTATTTCGCCCATGATTTTTAGATAACATATGTTTACCTGAGGCTGGCCAAATCAGTGCACCATGATGGTCCTAAAATGGAAAAGACCTCATTCATTTTGTGGTTTCTTTCCTCTGCCAGCTAGTGTGGCCATTTGCCTTTGGACAGTCTCTGGTTTAAATGTCGCCATATATCACCAGTCTCAGCATGACTTTGTAACTAGTCTACAACACATACTTAGAATTGTTGATTTTTTTGAAATGATATACTTACACACTTGGTGGTCTGATTGACTATATTCTGTGGTGGTGCTTGTCGCAGATTTAAAAAATAAAGGATTAGAAATGCTGCTTAAACATCGAGTGCCAAACACTTAATATCTTTGTGGGTGATTTGGGATGATTATCAGCACCAATGGTCAATACTTCTAGAAGCTCTCTGAGAACCAAGGTATACAGAGGTGTTTGTGCAGTTGCAGAGATGCCACCTGCCCATGACTACTATGCATACGTGGCAGACAATTTCCTCTGGGAACTCAGGCTGATGCTTTCCTGGCCTCCTTGCTGTGGGAAGGAAGGGGAAAGTGAGGCTAGGAGTGCTCCTCAGGTATACCGTAGGAGCACAGGGCAGGAAGAACCGGGCTTCTGCCGGGTTACTATGGGACCGTGAGCTTATCTTCACACACACTTAACCAGTCATCACCCTGAAGATGAGCTCCTCATTCTGTCTCCGCCTCCTACCATGGCACACTAAACTTACCAAGAAGCCTCAGTAGATGAGCAGATTTTATCAGAGACACCTTGGGGAGGGAGAGAAGAGTCCCATAGCCACGGTCAGTGATCTTTCTCATCAGAAATACTTGTTCTTCCATGGAAGCTTGTGTTTGCCACCAGGATCCTTAGTTCTGACTCTGCACTGACCACTAGAAACTCCCAAGCTCCACAGTACAAAGTGTCGTGTCCCTTGTAACTTTCCTCGGGAATCCTGCATGGTGTCCCACTCAGGGGGACACAGAGCCCCCTCCTTTAATCTTGGGTTGTCGTATCTTTCTTCTCAAGGTCAGTCAAAGCATTCTCTGTAGGTTCTCCCACTCTCCTTAGAAAGCTGCAGGGGAATTTTACTAACAGTTGTTTCCCTTGTCACAAACTTCCTTTCCACAGTCTGACAAATACTTGCTTTATCATTGCTTATCATGTTGGTGACCTGCTAGAGGAATAAAATTGCGGCTACGTCCAGCCAGTCTCTCACTGGGGTGAATGGCGGCTGGACCCTAAGGAAGCACCTTGCCTTGGGCTATAGTCTGCAGCTGAGGCAGACCCACGGCTACAAACCGGTGATTTCCAATCTACTTTTCATCAGCTACATTGTCTGAGCCCAAATGAACTGAGACACTTTCGGACTTAGTGGAGCCCAAATGCTCCAATAAGAGGGAACTTGGGAGTCCATTCAGAATGAAATCCTTACTCTACAGGGGCTGAGGGGAAACTGCCTTGTGGCCGTGGCCTCAGAATCCTAAAAGACAGCAGACAGACAGGTACTGAAGGCATGCACACTCACCTGATGGGTATTATTTCCAGGAACATACACAGACTTAAACTGTCTCATGAGATTCCTAGCTCCAGCGATCTCCCGGAGAGCCATGAAGACATCATTCACAGCAATTTGAGATTTGGGCAACGTCAAGTTGATTGCAGAATCACAGCCTGAAACAGTCCAGAGATATTTTCATAAACGAGCAAATCCTTAAACTAAGTTTTCCTCTTGACAGCATGAGCTCAGTGTAACAGTCTGGAATTCCTTTAGCCCCATTTCCCCTGGGCCGTTTCAATCACCCGTGAGTAATGGGACATAAGGAGTGTGAGTGCTCTTGTCAGGAGTGGGACTCGGAATTGCCTGGCACCACAGCCTCTGACCCCAGTCACAGCCTGCAGAGGCTTCACAGGGAAACAGGCTCCCTGCGGGCTTCGACCCACAGACACAGCCTTGGGAAACCAAGAGGAACACAAAGGAGCATAGTTGTGCATGCTGGGATGGAGCCTTTGTCTGGACTCCACTGACAGTTTCCAGAAGGTCTGATGGCAAGATGGAGGGGGATGGCAGAGCCACACCAGCTGGGATGGACATCCCAGATTCAAAGCAGTTGGCCATGCTAAACAAGGTGCCAGGACCATTAAAAGGGAAGCAGCTTAAGCTGATGATGATGATGATGATGATGATGATGATGATGATGATGATGATGATAACAATAATGACAACAATAATAGTAGTAGTAATAATGATGATAGCAATAATGATAATAATAATAATAATAATAATAATAATAACGCATCAATCAATTGACTACTTTTCTGTTAGGCATCCATTCGGAAGAGAAATGATTAAGGATTAGACAGAGGTTCATAAAATACAGACATACTGAGAACATTTATCCTCAATTCTTAGCTACACCTCTCATGTCAACTCTTCACCTCTCATGTGACCCTTCTGAAGTCACAGGTACAGTCTCTCCCCTGCAGAGCATAAGGACACTGACATGCAGGGTTAGGTACTCCTGTGAGTAGGCACTGCCATGGCCTCTTCCTGGAGGGTTGGTAGTGCTGTGTGCTCTGCTGTCCACCTGGTACTCCTGCCTTTCGGCCTGTCGCTGCCACATCTCTTCTTGTCTGAACTTTGGTTGGCTTTAGCAGTTGTTGGGCCTTCCCACTGGCAGGCTAGAAGTGTTGGGTACTATATATTCACAGAAACAAACCCAACTTTCTCTTCCCTTATGGGATAATTCTGAGTGATGGCCTCTACTGCTGCCATTCTACGGGTGCAGGAGGCCTGAGCACCAGCTGCCAGTCGGTGCATAATTAACATGATATTTTCTTCTTCAGCCATCCAGAGCAGACTTAAAGGATGCCTTCCAGGACTAAATCCCTCACACATCCTTGCTTTTCTAGGATCATAACAACACACCCTGATGTGTTCCCAAGCAAACCACTGCAGGCTTAACGTTTGCTACCCACCCTATGCAGACATCCCCCTGCTGGCTGGGGTTCTGCTCCTCTTGTAATCACCCTACAGGTTTATCCCCACAAAAGAAAAGGACAGTGTCTGCAGTCACAGATTCAGCTGAGACAGTGCCATCTCCTGAGACCTGCAGACCACAAAGCTGCCTTCCTCCAGACACCCCACCTGACTGAAGACTCTGACAGGAACCCCAAATCATCCAACAAGTCCTTTCAATTCTTCCCCTGGCAACCGCCAGTCTGCTCTCTGTATGGATCCACTGACTGGACATTTCATCTAAATATGCCATAGAACACATGGCCCTTTGCAGCTGGCTTGCTGGATTTGCCTTGTTTTTAGGCTCATTCAGGCCGTAGCACACACCACTATTTCATTTCTGTTTACTGCCTGGTTCTAGTGATTTGCTTATATGGACATACTACAATTTATGTGTCTGCTCAGGCATCCAGACTACCAAGGGCAGTTTCTCAGGTGTCAGACATCTGGGTTGTTTCTGTCTCTCAGTTATCATGATAATGCTGGTAGTTTTGCACGGAGATGTTTTCGTGTGGACGTGCACTTTCATTTTTCTGAAGAATGCCAGGGCCACACTGCTTCTCTAGTGACTTACACCCCCATCAACACCCAGGGGGGTTTCAGTTCCTCCACATCCTTGTCAACCTTTACTAATATCTATTTTCTTAACCATAACTATCCTAATGCCTATGTTATAAGGAGATACTTGTCAAGGTTGAGATCAAGGAAGTCATTTTTGGGAGGAAGGGGTAGAGTCAAACAAGTCTAGGCGAGACGGGAATGTATCTAGCACACACAAAAGTTTTCAAAGGACCCCAGATACATCCACAGAGAGAGGTGGTATGTGAATGGCTCAGCCCATACTCTTAATTAATATGTGACACTGTATGGGGTAAATATGGAATTTTCAAGATACAGAGCCTTGCTGGAGAAAGTATGCCACTGGGAGCTGGGCAGTGGTGGCGCTCGCCTTTAATCCCAGCACTTGGGAGGCAGAGGCAGGTGGATTTCTGAGTTCGAGACCAGCCTGGTCTACAGAGTGAGTTTCGGGATAGCCAAGGCTATACAGAGAAACTCTGTCTCCAAAAAACCCAAAACCCAGCCCCCCCAAAAAAAAGTATGTCACTGAGAGGTGAAGCTATCTTGATGAAAATGTGACCCTCTAGCTTCCCATTCCAGACGCCATACCTGACCTTCCTCCCTTAGTAACCATGAGCCAAGCAAACCCCTCCCTCCCTAAGTGGCTTTTGGCCATGGGATTTCATCACAGCAGCAGGAAAGTAACTAACACACAAGGTCACACCAGTTTTGTTATAATAAAATACTAGAGGTGGGGCGCCTTGTAAAGATAAGAAGTTTCCATTATTATACTCTTAGAGGCTCAAACCCAAGATACGTTTAGCCTCCTGAGGATCCTCTCTTGGCACTGCTGCACTATGGAACTGTGACGAGGCAGTGTATGAGGGGGAGATCACAGGGTGAGACGAGAAGCGAGGGTAAAGGAGAGGGCAGTCTTACTCTTTTCACAACTCACTCTTAAAAACTCTTTGTTGCGGAATCATAACTGTTCCCTTCTGGGGAGTATGGTGACCTGCTCACCTCCCAGTGGGTCTAACTTCTATATGGTTCTACTTCCCTGTCATATCAGCACCCTAGGGGTTGATCTTACAGCATGGGAACCACTGGGGACAATCCACACCTAACCTGCGTAGCGGTAAAGACCAGTGTGAGAAAGCCTCTTCGTGTTCAGTAGACTTTGTGTGCATGGAGGACTCCAGTGTGGGTGGGGTGGGAGTGAGGGGTAGTAGGAAGTTGATGGAGAGAAACCAGGAGTCCACACAAACTCCTTTGAAAGAGTTTCATCCCAAACGTTGTGGAAAGGGGAAAATGTGTAGTTTCCCAAGACACATGCGTATAACTTCTCCCTGAATCCTGAAAAGGTTCAAAGCTAGGAAACACTGGGATGCAGAGATGGCTTCACATCCAGCCTGCCATTGGCACTGCAGCTCTAACCAAGACAACACAGCTTGTGTGTCTCAACAAAGCAAGGAAGGCCAAGGATGTGGGTGCTTGATCATGAGTGAGGGTCCTTTACGTAAAATCATGCCAGGAATCAACCTATCTATCTATCTATCTATCTATCTATCTAATATATCATTTTAAATTATTCATTACCTTGTTAAGAAATGATGGCATAAGGACAAGGAGAAACATCCTTAGTGTAGCCCTGGCTGACCTGGAACTCACTCTGTAGACCAGGCTGGATTTAAACTCAGAGATATACTTGTCTCTGCCTCCTGAATGCTGGGATTAAAGGCATATGCCACCACTGCCCAGGGATGAAATGTGTTTTAATTCTTTTAAAAGACTAGCTAGTAGACTAATACTTTGTTTAAGAACTCATGCTCTATAGAACCAAAAATGTCATTTAGTTTTCCACATGTCCCATTTTAATTTGGGGGAAGAATCCAGAGAAAGCCATTTCTCCATTAGGTGGAGTTTAGTATGAAGTCATCTAGATTGAAGATGATTTACTATAAAGTCTAGACTATTTGAGGAACTTGAGCATTATGCATCAAAGTTGAGAAATACAACTGTGAAATCACATGGGTTGAGGTCAACTACAGAACAGGCTGTTTAACAAAAGTGTGTATGGGTTACTGCTAAACTCAAGGAACCCAACAGAAGAACAGAAACTGCTGGACCCGAGACAAAGTCAATTATGTCTATAGGTCAAGCCACTCCCCCAGGGTAACTTCTGCTAAACTGCTAACCTTCTCCAGCTTCCTTTTATCCCTGGATACATGTGTTCTGCAGACAGTCAAAGGGGAATCACTTCTAATCAGTCTTCAGATACTTTTCATAATTTCCTTAATTTTCACTAAGGCTTACACTTAGTAGAAATTGTGCACATCTTATCTTTCCAAATAAGGTAAAACAAACCAACAAGCAGAGATAAGCCTTTTATCTTATTTCCCATTATTATTATCATCTCCACCATCACTGCCTGGGTTAAGACCAGTCTTTTTGCTCTCTGATGCTCACTCTCACTGGAAACCACACTAAGCAGATCACGCATGCCAGCACATTTAATCTCACGGAACGCCAATGTGGTAGCCAGGTGGACATTATTGCCATTCTCACATAGAGGATGGAGCAAGTGAGCCACTGAAAAGTAACACAGGTCACCCCAGCAACCAGTGACAAGGATAGGAGCCAAGCTCGTGCCATGCTGCTCCAAAGCTGGCTTACCAGACCCTGCATGCTTCCATTCATGTTAAGACCGTGTGAGTGAGTGAAAAATTAAAGATACAATTAGCTCATCCTTAGACTACAGAAATTCTTTCACAATGGAAGTGTAAGTGCCTTTCTTATTGGGGAGACCTGGGGCCTGTCCCAGGAGTAGATGTTGGATGGTTTGCAGCTAGACCCAGGTCCTTCCTTTGTGGCCACACAAGATGTGAGTCTTTCCCAGGCCTGCTGCAAAGCCTTCTCTGAATCTGTGCTCTGTCGGGTGCCATATTCAGTTACTTCTAACACTCCCTGGACAGTCCGATCCATTAAGCTAGCTCACTTGATAACAGCGTGTACAATTCCAGGCAACTCTCATGTCAACCCCTTAGTTAAATAGATAATAAACTAGGCTGATGCCAACCTGTAGCTGAGCATGGTCTGTGCCCTTCAGAGGCCCACCTCTTGATAAGGGAGGCTCCCAAGCCCCGAGGGCACCACTGTGTTCTTATAAGATGGAGGATGACTCATGGCTCCTCAATGTCTTTCCGCAGAGGTTTGTGGTCCCTTGGGCAGGGTCTCGTTACTCCTTGGAGTAGCCACACAAAGCTCCTGTGTTGGTGCCCCTCCCGTAGCTCTCCTCCCACCCTTCTCACTTACTCAAGCCTCTCCCCTTCAGTGAGGGGAGAACAGTGGTTTCCAGAGCCGCAAACCCAGCAATGACGGCCTAGTCCAGCCATAACACTGTTCAAATGGACGGAGGCGTGGAGGGTTTAGTATTCTCCTGGGATGGCTGAAATCCTGCACCACTCCTTGTATGGCACAGCCGAATTCTCTCTAGTTTTCCCAGGGATCATGCTTCAAGCTCCCTGGTTCTTGAAACACCTTTTCATAAGCTACTGGCTTTCACATGTTTGCCCTTATTCTTCAGGTATTCAAGAAGCTGAAGCAGCTCAGATCGGAGGTTGGGCCAATCATGGCTGGGGCTGAAGTGGTCCTTAGGTAAGGTCTTCAACATACACTTGCACACCTGTGTGCACACCCACTCATGATGATCAAACACAAGGCATAGGGACTTTGTGCAGTTGGGCATGCTGAAGAGAAGAGGCCTGGGTAGAACTGGATCTGAAACAGCTCCCTGTTTACTGATATGATTCTCCTTAGAGGTCTAAAATTTCATCAGGCCCTTGAAATCTATCTGGAAAATGTGAGAGCCAAAAATATACATTCAGCCTGATCAAAAGACTTTCAGGTCTAAGCGGTTCTCCTCATCTTTGTACTGCCCGGGAGTTTTGAACACCTAGCTCACTTTCTAGTTTGCATCCCAGCCATTGATGCTCAGCAGGCTCTAACCAGCAGGGGCTGTCTCTGGGAGTCAGTCAGAGGAAAGGTCACCTCAGGTCTGACAGGGCCAAAGAGGTCAGAGCACCGAGAGGTCATGGGCCCCCTCATCCATCCAGCAGACTGACACTCCCTTTTCTCTCCTTTGAAATGATTGCTTTTTAAAGTGGCCTTTTTTCTTGGGGCTCTCACTATAATTCTTGGTAAATAAAAAACAAGTTAACAAAATGAAAACCAAATAAGCTTTGAAAGTGACATGGCATCTGAAATCTTCTAGTAGTCTGAACTGTAGAAAACAAGCCCCAGGAGGGAGATCCCAAGAAACAGGCAAGGCAAAAGACAGCATGAACCTCATATCTCCGAGCATCCTTAGAATGGCCAGGAGAACGGGAGATTGCTCAAGATGGGAATCATGAGGACCAATTTCTCACACATACATATTCACCCATATGTACCCAGATACAAACATGTATGAAACATGTATGAACACATATCCACATACATCCACTCAATACAAATGTATACACACACATGACCACATCCATGTGCCCAAATATTTATATCAGATATTTATATCCATATGTCTGCCTGCCCATATATATACAATTGTAATTTTGTTTTAAATTAAAATCTAGCTAGCACATTCGCTAATCTTTCAATGTCCTTGCTTTACATATTGCCTGAGGCACAGAAGTCTTTTCTCACAAACGACTATGTCTGACTACCATGTTGTCCACTTAAAGTGGACCATAAGCTGAAGAAACCCATAGCTGTTGGAAGGCAAATTCTTCTGGATTTTAATGTCTTACCCCGCTCTCCAAACCTTTTGCAGTTGCCTTGTTCATACTTCAAAACCACTGTTCAAGAGTCTGACTGACTCCTCTTTAGAGTCTTTTGAATGTATTCAATTAGGTTTGTCACTGAAGACAGCTCTCTAAAAATTTTATATTTCATCAGTATGTGAAAACATTTAATTAAATCTTGCAGCTTAGTAACAAGTCCAATTGGCAGAAGCAGGCTTGAGGACATGCACAGTGTGACTTTCCAGAAGCACGCAGCTCCACCAACAGTAGTCCAGTGCAGGCAATGGAAGCAGCTTTAGAAATGGGGTGGCTCGAGTCTTGGCTTCCATCACATTAAAGAATGTTAGTCATTCTGGAGATGGGGTCACGTGGAGACTGGTTAAGGATGTGTAAAATATACAGATAAAGTCATGTACACATTTATTATCAATGAAAAAATACATATTTCTGAGCTCTGGCAGTTATACTACCCAAGCATTCTATGTGTAATCAATCTCATGTTTAATGATCTAGGATGGCTTTTAAGCTCCTCTCATGTATAAAATTGCAATTTGGGCTGTCAGGCTACAGACCTTACAGGGCCACTTTCCTCCTTCATTGCTAAGTCTTTTGTGGCAGGGGCTGCTGCTGAGGTGTCATGGTAATGACACGATACATTTGTATGAGTGAATGAGGTTGCCTAATAAAGTTCAAGCCAGAAATATCAATGTTGAGGTCACAAGGGGCTCAGAGTGTAGTTAGACACCCAAAAGGCTGGCTTTTTAGAAGGTCTTCTACAACCTTCCCCTCTGGATCTGGTGTATACCAAAGCCCCTCATTCACTGAACCCTGCCATTGCCCTGAATCACTTGGACCATGATTGGCACTCAAGTGACAGTGGAGAACAGAAGACAGATGGGAGGTTGGAGACAAGCTGCCATGGGAGCAGGGTGCTATGTTCGCTTTGCTTCTCTACTGGTCTAGCATAGTGCTGGCTCATGGATGACACCTCCTGAGTAAATGAATGTGGAAAACAGAGAGATTAGAGGCGAAAGTTTAGAATCAGGCCAAACAGGCTGTAAAGCAACAGCACGAATCTTCTTGGGCTGATGATAAACTCTCTCTGTAGGAAATTTCAAACAAAGAGCTCCTGGCTGCTTCTGAGCAATTGCAGGCTACAAGGGGAGTTGGAGCAAGCCCTGCTGCCCCCCCCCAAAGCTACTGCAGAAGAGCAAGTTCAATTGGCTGAGAAATTTTGTTTGTCTGTGCAACACAAAAACTAAACTGTGTGTCTCTGAAGCATACACATATATTTAACAAAAGTGTTTTAAAAAGAAAAGAGAATGATAAACGTAGATCTCAGAGAATTGGCTATCTCTGGGGAGGGGGAGGGGAGGGAGGCAAGGCCAGTAGTGAGCCAAGAACAGGAGAGGGGGATGGGGGTTGTAAGTAAGGGTTATTTCTATGCTTTCTAGCATGAATATATGTACATATATATGCACAATATATCATTATATCTACCTATCCCATATAAACATTTACATGCACCAACTATCATCTTTGAAAGTATAACAAAAACCAGTTCGACTACTTTCTAAGCCTCCAGCAACTTCAGCTTTTAAAAATAGCTGATTAAAGAAATAAATGACAGCTGAACTCTGTTATTATTAGGCACGTCTGGGATGCTGGTAGACAAGGGAGGACTTGTATATTCGGATGAGCATATGGAATAATTGCACATGGCTGCCCAGAGTTCTCTGCCCAGCTTTTACTGTATGGAAAGGAAGAACAGCCAGCAGCAATATTCTGCAGAATTTGCAGATTCAAAAAAATTCTTTGTGTGTGTGTGTGTGTGTGTGTGTGTGTGTGTGTGTGTGTGTGTGGTGTTCTCTCATGTGTGTACACTAAGAGCCCAGAGGTCCTCGATAGCGGGTATCTGCTATCATGCTCCACTTCAGTTTTTTAAGATAGAGTCTCTTACTGACCTTGTATTAGCTATACTTGGTGGATGGTGAGCCCCAGGATCAGCCTACCCTCACCATCCACTCCTGGGCTTATAGGCCCATGACACTTTCATATGAGTGCAGGGCTTCAAATATCGGGCCACCATGCTCACACAGCAAGTGCCTTAGCAAATGAGCCAATTAAAGACAGCTTGGCTTGGCGGGGCACAAAGTCAAATTGTCAGTGTGGTCCATCCTGTCTGAGTGATTGGTAGCCCCCAACCTTGACGCCCATAATGCTTCAGGAGATATCTAGGCCACAGCAGAATTCCAGACTACCATAATTACAGTGAAGTACCCCTAGCTACTTCTAAACCTGGCCTCCAAGATGCCTCTGAGAAACCTCTCCAAAATGACTCTTAGGAAGCCAGGAGTGTACAAGTGAGTTATCAAGATGTTCTGTGGCTGCGTGAACACTGAGACCAAGTGATACAGCATTATGAGTACACTCTCACATAGCTGTTCACTGTCTGCTAAATCACCGTAAGGCACTGCCAAGGGATCTGGACTTCTCTATTCAAAGCATGTGGAGGAGTAGTGTTTGAGACTGTGTCTTTAAGGAGGTGAGCATCGAGCTTCAGGTCACACTGGTACCACAGCAAAGCCAGATCTCTTCCATATCGTGTTGACCTGGCCCCTTTCCCAGTCACAAAACTTTCTGTAAGTGGAGAAAACGTCTGCACAACTGCTTACCTCAGACAGAGCTCATGCTTACACACTTTGACATCCCTACAGGCAGCTGGCACTCAAGCCCCCACACAGCCAAGGATTCAAACTGGCAGATCTCACTGTGAGCCATCCTAAGTGGTGGCTTGTTTTCATGTCACTGAGCTAATTCTATTGAATTACAAACTGCGGTTCACACTCTTTAATATGTCCCCCTTTCAACCTGAGTGAACATTTCTGGCAGCTCTGAACAGCATCGAGTGGTTTGCTGTCTCTCAGAGCTGACTTTGGGAGGATCTCTGCAGCTGTCAGGTGCAGAGCACTGGGTGAGACCAGACCTTCTCCATGCAGTGTTGACAATTCTGTTGATTTTACTTTCTGCCTCACATAAGGAACCACTATGTAAAGGACTCACTATGACATGCCCATGAATGAAGCTCAGCTGGTAGCTTCTCATTACGACTTGCTTACTTCTTAGGGCTTCTGGGGGTAGGGTGGGATGTGCTAAGGTAGGATAAATAGAAAAAATGACCAGTGAAGATAACGTAGGATGAATGTAGACCCCGTGGGCGGGACTTGCCTCCATGCTTTTCTGTGAGTTGAAAAGAGCTTGCCATTGCTGGATTTCATAAAGAAAATGTTCTCAGTGCAGAATTTCAGAATCAGTGTTCCAGGCCAGTGAGTCAGAGGGAGAGAAAGAGAGGCCCAGAGACTCCTTCCTTAGATATTTCCCTCCCTGATTTGGGATGAGTGGATCCCATGTGGTCTCCAAGGGATGAGGTACCTCCTTCAGACCATTTTCTTTGATGGGTCCTGAACCACATTTCCCTCCAGATCCTGTTCTTCCATCCTCCACCACAGGCCATGCATGGAGAGAGTGTGGTGGGGGGTTTGCAGGGTCGGGTTTAACAGAAGTAATGCAAGGATCCCCTCACCAGGAAGACAACCTGGACGGTCTCCCGGGCTTGCAGCCATAAATAGCTTTGGAAGGCCACCCAGGCAGGAGTTTCTCCTCCATTCTGAACCTCAGCTTGGCCCAAGCTGTTTGCTGGTTTCAACAGTGCTCTAAAATTTTTCCCCAGGAGATATGGTTGTACTTATTTTAGAAATGGCAAAGAAATAGTGTAGGGAGGGAAGAGTGGGGATGGACATAGTGTCCTTTCTAGCCATGTGGTACCCCCGGGATAATGTTCTTATTCAGGTCTCAGTGACTACTTACTTGCCTTAGCCTGCCCAATAGTTACATAACCCCGTGCTAGAGCTAATTGTTCATTTATAGAAAAGGATAAATGAGATGTTCAGAACGAACCATAGTTAAAAGCGTTTCAATGGCTGTCCGGCCCGTCAGCCTCTTGCTCTCAGTCACTGCTTTGAAGCCTTCCTTTCCATTATGTTTCGTGAGCTCAGAGTCACCGAGCTGACTATTAGAAGGTTGTGCGAGAAGGCGGTGCACTGTGGGGTTGGTGGGGGTGGTAGTGTCTCCCATACCATATTTTGGGGTAAGGAGAAGTGGGTAATAACCTGGGATCACTTTCTAATCTATTTGAGAGAATCAGAAGAATAGACGGGAAGGTGGTTGGCTTAAAGTTTCTTTCAACCCTTTTGTTTCTTTAAAGAACAGAAGTGCAAATGGAGTTTATTTTTCTTCCAGTAGCAGACAGATCAAATGTGCCCGGGCCTCTGCCCTCCCCCAACACGCACACAAATCACTCTCTGCCCCTCCTCGAAGGTCCCCTGCACCTGCTGTTGTAAATCTCCATTGACCTGAGCCAGCATTGCTATGCTTGAAATTTAAGCTTCTACTAAATGAGGCCCTTTATCTATTGCTTTCTGTGCTTTATTCTGGAGGTAGTGTGGACTCATGTGTGGGTTGGCCATAGCTGATTCAGAGATGGGATGTGGGCCAGAACGGCTGCTAATGGGTCTGGGGCAAGAAAGCTAAGGGGGAAGCAGTGCCCTGCTCCCCATCCCTTTTGTGATGCAGGGCGCCATGAGCATGGAGGGCAGAGGAAGCCATCGAGCCTTCAGGAAAGTCGGAAAGTCCAGGTTCCGAGCACATTCAGGTCTTGCTCCAGGGGGAGCTGGGATGTAGAAGGGCTAGGATGGAACAGGGCTGCCAGAGGAGGACCGTCCATGGTCCAAGCCCACACTGACTTAGGCTCCCACACGGCTGCTTATCACTTCCTTCTCCATTAGTAGAGAACTCAAGATGAATAGCAATGCCTCAAATGTGTCTTAAAGTCTGTCAGCAAAAGTAAATGATCACAAAGGCTCAGGTTATCTAGGCTTTCCGCGGCTTCTGAGCAGGGTCATTCTGAAGCCAGTCTTCAGAATTACTCTATCTCTGCTGTCATGGAGTGCAGGGCAGAGGCCCAGAGATTCTTCGCTTTACAGGAGATGGGGATCCAAACCAGGGAATCAGAGCGAACTCTGTAGAGTCCTGCAGGCTGAGAAGAGCTGCAGGGGCGAGTAGGAGAGGCTGAGTTAGTTTGGAAATAAAGACACCAAAATGATTAGAATTCCTTTTGGGCCTCCATTAAGGAGGAAAAGCAATCAGCCCCGATGGGCCAGGTTGATAGCACTTGAATTCTCTTCACACATCAGCGCACAACTGCCTTCATTTCTGCAGACTCTCTGCCTCCTTCCCAGGGAAGCACCATGCCTAATGATGCCCATGAGTCCCCTGCTCCCCCTCCTAGGCTACAAGGGTTCCATTGTACACTCATATAACAGACATGGTGCCTTTTGAAAGCCAGGTACCCAGGAGGTGGTCAATAAAACTATCTTGAGGCTGGATACAAAACAGGCTACGTGTGTGCACTGTGTGTGTATGTGTGTGTGTGTGTGTGTGTGTGTGTGTGTGTGTGCACCCGTGTGTGTACCCGTGCGTGCATGCGCATGTGAGTGTGTTTATTGGGGGAGGGTGGCACAAACAAACAAAACTGAAACAACCCTCCTTAGAGTGAGTGGCTGTGGCTTTGGAGCTCTCCATCTCCAAAGGCCTCCTGTCGGTGGTAAAGGGGGCTGATGGAGGTAGGATGCTCTGGAGGGTGGAACAACCAGACACAAGCTTTCGGACATCTGTGAAGGCCCCACAAGCTAATGAGAGTGCTGAGTGCTGACTGTGCTTGGCATGCTGGCTACCACCTCACTGAACATCACCAGTAAGAGAGGGATAGAAAGCTAGATTTAAGTGGCAAGGACAGTCACGTGATAGTCAAACTTCAGCATCAGCCAAATATCCATTGCTAGGAGATAGAATGAATATGTTCGTCTGTTACTGATTTAAAAAAAGAAGAAGATATTCATGCTGGAGTAAGTGACAGGAGTAGGTTCCTGAACAGGCTATACAGTAGATATGCTAAACAACCTGTCTACCTCGCAGAGATATGTGTGTATATGAATAAGCATAGGGTGACATGGTACCACTTGGAAGCAGTCCTTACTGAAAAGTGGCTCTCAACCTGTGGGTTACCAGCCCTTTAAGGGTCACTTATAAGATACCCCACATATTAGATATTTTTATTATGATTCATAACAATAGCAAATTTATAGTATTGAGGTAGCAATGAAATAATTTTATGGTGTGTGTGTGGGGGGTCACCACTAACATGAGAAAGTGTATTGAAGGCTCACAGCATTAGGACAGTTGAGAACCACTGCTCTAGAATATCATTGTCCAGTAGGGCTTTCTGCAGGGATGGAAAATCTGTATCTGTTGCCTAACAATTGCTACCAGCTAAGGATGCTGACTGAGCTCCTGAAATTCTACCACTGTAGCTGGGGAATCTCAATTTTAAGTTGTATTTACTCCTAACTAGTATGAACGGCCACCTATGGCTAGTGGCGACTGTGTAACATAGCAGTACAGGGTATGGCCGGGGAGGACTAAGGCTTGTCATTTTTTGTTTTGTTTTGGGTTGTTTTTAAGATTTAACTTTATAAGAGTAGGACCTGTGTACAAAGGCTACATTCCACATATCACCTAAAATGCGATGTCTTCTGATGGTTGTATGTGACCTCAAAACAGACTGTGATCGATACACAGAACACTTCTACCACCTCCCAAAGAAAGTTCCAACCTCAGTGAAACAGCCAGTAAATACTGCAGAGACAACAGCTGAGCCTTCTATCCTTGGCATTTCTTCTTTAGAATTCAAAGTCTTCAACTGTCCTAAGTTAATCATAGAGTCTGACCAAGATAAAGGCCTATTTTTCCTTTCCTTTTTTCTTTTATTGGATATTTTCTTTATTTACATTTCAAATGTTTTCCCCTTTCCAGGTCTCCCCTTCGGAAACCCCCTATCCCCCCTCCTGCCTCTATGAGGGTGCACCCCTACCCAGCCACCCATGACTAAGGCCTATTTTAATAACTGATGCCTTTGAACATCCTACCATAGTGTCTGTGATGTGTACATGTAGGCGTTCAGTGTGTAGCTGTATGAAATATGAAATTACCTATCTAGGGTTGTTTTGTCTGGAATTGTGGGAGACTTCTACTTTAAGACTCTGCTCATAGTCACCATCAGAGCCGAGTTTTTGTAACGATGTAACTTAAGCATTTATTAACAAAACAACATCCCTTAAACCCTGATATTCTAATTTTGAACAGCAACATGTCAATCTTATTCCTTTAAAAACCATTTGAGAATCTCATCCATTATTGCATTGCTTTCTTGCCTTTCTACCACCCCCTTCTAACTCCTCTCATGACTGCTCAAAGTTGTTTTCTGTTTGTCTGGCGGGGAGGAGATGATCTTGGACAGGTATGGTTTCTTCCTGAGTACTCAGTTGACCCTCTCCAGACGAACACTCCTGGATGCCACAAACCACTTACTCAGCCCCACCCTCTCCTCCAGGCAGAAGCCACAGCGAAAAGTTCGTTCAGTGTGGACTCAGGGTTCCTTTAGCTCTAGTGAGGGCAGAAGCAGAGGATGTTTCCGAGGGAAGAATTACCTGACAGGAGGTGTTGTTCCATCTCTGAATATCTGGGTGAGCCACCAGCCACTGATCACCCCGGGAAGCTAACTGGGCCCCAGTGGTTAAAACCTGCTTCTTTCTGTCTGCACTCCTGTCTGGTATTCTGCTAGCCAGAGGCCTGCCCACCTGCCCAAAGCTCCCTGTGCCAGCTTTGGAGAGTGCCACTGTGTGACATCAGTGTCAGGCTGGCCCTTAGCCTCAGCCTACAGCCACCTTCCAAACAGTGCCTGCTCGCCTCGAGTAGTGCACAGGCACTGTCCGCCACGTCTGCTTCCACACAACCGTGGAGCTCTGTTCACTTGCTTTCCTGCAGTGCTGGTGGATTCCTTCCCTGAAAGCTTGACGTGTTTGTTAGCTGTAAGTTGATCCCTTCTTTTCAGCACACATTTATGGAGTACAAAGTGTTCCAGGCACTGAAGGCATAGTTCCTGCCCTCGGTGGACTCTAATACCAGGGAGGAAAAACAGCAATATGAGCAAACAAGTGAAGCAAAATATGTCACAGGAAGTTTGCGCTTAGAGGAAATAGCGGTAGAAGAGAGACCGCGGGGCTTCAAAGGGTCTCTTGGAGGAAGAAGCGTTTTGGAAAGATCTTTCTTTAAGTGAGTAGGCACATGCTGCAGACAGCCACAAGGAAAACTTCTAGACAGACAGGCAACCAGTGCAAAGGTAAGATGATCCCTGGGCCTTCCAGAAGAGCAATGGCTTAAGTGGCTGGCTGAGAGGGACAGAGGCAGCCAGGGCTTTGCCACCTGGGGGCCGGGTACAGAGAACAGAGATAATCTAGAGCAGAGGGAAGGGAACTGCACAGCCGGAGGCTGCCTGTGCTGTTGAGTGGATGGCCCTGGAACGTGTGGGCTGGAAAGCAGCCCTTTATTCAAACAGGTTGCTGACCAGTTCTGGATTTCACATATTGTTAGCGTCTTTGAGTCCTCTGGTCCCTTCCTGACAGTGGGAACACAGTGAAATACAGAGAGGCAAAATCCACATTAAATAAAACCCTGATCATGCCAAATCATAGAAGGAAGCTGGCACATTACCATGGCTGTATTGTCACCAGCCCTTGAATTGTCAAGAGCCTTGATTTTTGCTAGAGTCACCAACCAAAGGGAGAGCGGAAGCCAGGCTCCAGAAAGCACCAATGGGAGAGACGAGGCCATGAAAACCCTCCACCACTGACATAAGGATTCAAGACTGGTCAACTTTCTGGGAAGGAGGATTAAGGAAGCAGGATTAAATTGCCTTTTAAACTTCCCATCCCACGTAAATATTTACCCAGCCCTTGCCCTGGGGCACGGCTCAGAGAGAAACCAAACCAAACCAAACCAAACCAAACCAAAGCAGCCAGCTTGGAACTCTAGCCCCAGTGCCTAAGCAGGCTGCACAGAGTGCTTAGTGGACAATAGGCGCTGCTCTAAGTTCCCAAAACATCTATTCCTTCACCCCTCAGACCTGTGGTGGGCAGGACAGCTGCCAATCCTCTCCGCACAAATGGGACTCAGAGAAGCTCAGCAACTCTCCCATTATTTTAAGGTAGACGACGGTCAGACCCAGAGCCCACACTCTCTCAACTGGTAGTTTTTCACTGGCAATCAGTAAGCATAGGAAGGGTTATGGTCATAAGTCCAGCATAAACATGGAAAATGGCTCCAATTTACACAGTAGCAGGAGGAAGATCCATCTAAGCTGTGCTGAGCCTAAATGATGGGTATTTGGAAACTTACACATTTTTTTATGGCCTGCAAGCCCACAGTGATAGCGGCCTAATCTGGGAGACACTAACCAGCACAGGTCTCTGCTGCCTGCTGCCAGGCACAGCTAAGACTGGATTGCGGCAGGAGCAGGCAGCTTATCCTCAGGGCTCAGCATGCTTACAGTACAGGAAGGGCCACGGAGACACCTCCTGACTCTTCCACTTAACTCTCTCTATGGCCAAGTAACAGTGATTCTAAGTAGTGAGAGTTCACTGGAAGAAACAGAATCCCCTCCTAGGCCTCTGCATCTTCAGCACCGCTGGGCAGTCACCGTGGTTGACACCATCCCTAGTCTCTTCTTCTGGCACATGCCAGATTGCTAGCTTTCCAGAGGGGGACCCAGAACAGAGAAGATGCTAATCATCAATGTTGTGTGAATTGCAATCACCTGATGGTTCTGTATCCATGTATTCAACCAACCGTGGATAAAAGATATTCTGGAAAATAATCCATCCATACTGAACATGCATAATGTGCAGGCTTTTCTTACTCTCTAAAAATTGAGTGTAACAACTGTCTGCATAGCGTTTACAATAGCCTGGGTTTAAAAAGTAATCTAGAGATGACTCAAAATATACAGGCAGCTAACCATATGTAGGCTGTATGCAAAGAGTGCATCATTTTATATAGGATAATTAATTGGGCATTTGAGAGTTTGTGTCTAGAAATTTCTGTGAATATAAACAGATGACTGTCCTGAGTTTCTAGGGCTGTTTGTTATTCACTTTATCTAACTGATCAAAATACTGGTCTACAAACTCTAGGTTAAAAAAAAAAAGAATAAAGAATCTATACAATCAACTAGAGAGAAAAAGACAGCAGATGCTACTGGTCATCACTGTACCTTAGGTATGACCTTACTCCTACCTAATCTTGGTAATCCTGAGAAATGAAACCATCTCCATTTTATAGCCATGGAAACTGAGGTCAGAGAGGGATGGAGACTTGAAGTTAGAAAGCTAACAAATGGGAGCAGTTTCTACATCTTGTGGTTATACAGTACTGTCTGTAAAAAGCACATATAGCTAAATAACTCTATAGGGTCCCAGGACAGAAGAACTAGAAAGGATGGGCATCTAGACATGTGGCATTCACTAGGTGTTTATAGCATGCACATGAGTGTCAGGGATTGGGGAAGGGCCCAGAGGAAGTCAGTTCTGGCAATGGGATGGCAATTGACGGAAGCTCCAGTCTCCCAAAATGGAGATTATAATACTGTATGGGAAAAGTCTCCAGCTAGAACAGGGATGAGATAGGACCCAGGAATCCACTCAAGGGCATGGAGGGAAGAAAGAAAAGTGAGCACAGGAGAGTAAGCTGGGAAGGAAGCAAGGAACAATGGCCAAATAAGGAAGTGCCAGTGACTTGCTTCCCTTCCTGTCCAGATCTGCACACATTTGGTAAAAATACGCCATATGTCTCACCCTGGCGCACACAGATATTGAGACATACTGCCATTGGTGGGTGGCATTAAAGATACCCTCAGGAGCCAAAAAAGAGGCCACTCCACCCTCCTGTAACAGCAACCCCCAGCCCAGCTGGTCCAGGAATTCAGACTCAACCACGCAGTGTATATTCCAACCCAAGAGGCCAGAAAGGCCACCCTCCACTGCTTTTCCCTGTTGAGGACTCGCTGAGCAGAGTGCGTGGCTGTGGCATTAGCACATGGGGAAGCCAAAAGGCTGTCCAGTCCTGATGCGGTTGATCAGCCTGGCTTGATCAGGCTGACTCCAGGATGGCTCCTGCTCACTCTCCTCACACTCAGTCACAATACCCTAAGTCCTAAGCTTCAGAGTCAGATTCTGCCTATTCACAGATTGGGAAATGGGTGGCTCTGGGGCTGGAGAGGTGGCTAGCTGGCCATACAGCATGAGGACCCGAGTTCTATACGCTCAGCACCCGGGTAGAAAGCTGGGTGCTGTGGTGTACACCTGCAATCCCAGTGCTAAGAAGGCAAGGACAAGAGGTTTATTAAACCTAAAGGAAGATGGCCAACATCAACCTCTGGCCTCTGTGAGATGAATGTGTGTAGCCCCAGACCCCCCAGAAATAGGTAGCTCTCCAGAGTGGCACTGTCTCAGGTCAAAGGCTACAAGACCCCTATATCTGGGTTCATAGGATCTTGGCAGAGAAAACCTAGCCTTAAATAAAGGCCCAGGCCCTGTCTGCCAACAGTTCGATGATCTCACTGAAGAAAGGGTAAAGCTTCAACTTGAGCTGAAGATGACCAGGAAGGGCTCTGGTGACCTGGAGTTCCTAACTGCAGCTAAAAAGAGGCATGGAAATGACATGAAACGGGAAGCGCTGCTGTAGGAGTTCAGATTTCAGAAGGGATGCCCGGAGTCCCTAAGTGGAGGGCTTAGCCAGGAAGTGGCAGCTGTGGCACTGGGAAGAGGGGCCTCCTACAGGAATAAGAGGCAGACACAGGCTGAGAAAGACAGGAACAGAGGGCACCGCAGTTGTGGGAAGAGTGCACAGCACGCTGCAGGCACAGGCATGAGCATGCTTTCTGTGCGTTTTTTGCTTGTTTGTTTGCTTGTTTGTTTGTTTTGTTTTTCGAGGCGGGGGTTTCTCTGTGTAGCCCTGGCTGTCCTGGAACTCACTCTGTGTAGACCAGGCTGGCCTCGAACTCAGAAATCCGCCTGCCTCTGCCTCCCACGTGCTGGGACTGGTCAAGGCCGGCTCTGAGTTCCTATTCTTGGAGATGCTTTCTCCTTACTAGAACAGCTCATATGTCACTTTCTCCATCAACTCTCTTTCCTTCAGCCCCCCAGGCACCGATAACAGCTCTGTAGCTTTGGTGCTCAGCCCCTCCCTGCAAACACATGAAGGACACCACCAGATCCCGTAGCCAGCCGGTAGAGGTAGGAGCAGCCTCACTCTCCTCGCTGTGAGCTGGATATGGCATCCATGTGCCAAAGGGTCCTATGTGAGAGGTTTGGCTCCTAGGGTGCCAATGTTGGTAGGTGGTGGAGCCTTTAAGAGGTGGGGCCTCAGGTAGGACAGTGAGGCATTGCCTTCTGAAAGGATAAATGCCAATGTGTGGAGTGAGCCAGTTATTTACAAGCAAGTTGTTTTAAAAGAGCAGGGTATACATGGCTTCCGGTCTTGCTTTGTAACTGCTGTTCCACACCTGAGACCAATACAATGTCTGATCGAAGCTCTCATTAGATCTAAGAGGAAGCAGGACCACAATGTCTTGGCATTTCCAGAACTGTGCGTGAAATAAAACTCAATTTTATTATTATCCAGCATTGAGTATTTTGTTATATATAGCAAAGGAAAATTGGCTAATGTACCTTTCTCAATATAACTTCAGAAAAGCTTTCTGCTAGCTGAATTCAAACATATTGTGTCTCTACTATGTAGTGGACACAGTTTTTTTTTTTTAAAAGATTTATTTATTTATTTTATGTGTATAAGTACACTGTAGCTGTACAGATGGCCGTGAGCCATCACGTGGCTTCTGGAATTGAACTCAGGATGGCCCTGCTCACTCCAGCCCAATACACTGTAGCTGTCTTCAGATGCACCAGAAGAGGGCATCAGATCTCATTATGGGTGGTTGTGAGCCACCATGTGGTTGCTGGGATCCGAACTCAGGACCTTCAGAAGAGCAGTCAGTGCTCTTACCCGCTGAACCATCTTGCCAGCCCCCGTGGACCCGTGGACACAGGTTCTTAAGTTGTAACTATGAACAAGGTAGCAATCTTCCTTAGTGAACAGAAGGTTGCCTTTGGGTGACTGTTAGAGCCACAGCTCAGGCTAGAACAGAGGAACGGGAGACTGAGGGCCTGGGAAAGAGCATTTCACTTTAATGACCATGACTCAAGACAAGTGGATGGGGTCATTCTTGGAACTGGGTTAGCTATTCTGAGCATTTTGACATAAGACTACTCTTCACTATGTGGGGCTTGTCTATATCACCAAGCTTTATAGACAGCTAAGGAAATGACCCATTTTATAAAGCTATAACGCAAGAGAAAAGTGAGGGGGGAAAAGCAGAAGGGAATTTGGCGTTATCTAAATAGACTAAAGACATTTTCTAAAATGGTACAACAATAATTAAAAGCTGTGAGTATTTCAGTGAGTCAGTCAGTGTGGCTGATGCAGGAGGCTGGCTGCCCCCATGGCCAGCATTGGTGACAGGACAGAGCCTTTGGCAGCACACTGCATCTAAACAGCTCCTATTTAAAAACTGCTTGGTGTGAAACAAAAGCATTAGACATTAGGGTTGTGGTATGCTTTTCTCCTCTGGGCATAATATGATGCCACCTTGGAGTAGAGATTAACGTGACACAGTAGCCATGGCAACTAATAAGCAGAATAACACTCTGGTAACCAGGTCTAAAGGCAATGGAACTGTTGACATGCTCTAGTAGGTAGGGGAGGAGAGGGCCTTAGTATCCGGCTATAGGCCCCCATTGTACCCCTCAGCTGCAAACAATCCTGAGAACTGCTAGATCATATAAGAGAGGAGTCTCTGATGCAGCTTTGGAGGACTCACCATTCATGGTGGTTGAGACTTTGAGATGCACAGTTTGGGAGTTACTCAGTGTCCTAGTCAGGGTCCTTACTACTGTGATGAGACACCAAAGACAGCTCGGGGAAGAAAGGTTTGATTCGGCTTACATGTCTACATTGCAGTCCATCATTGAAGTTAGAACAGGAACTCACACAGGGTAGGAGCTGGAAGGGGCCGTGAAGGGGTGCTGTTTACTGGCTTCCTCCTCATGGCTTGTTCAGCTTGCCCAGCCCAGGGATGACCCTACTCATAATGGGCTGGGCCTTCCCACATCAATCACTAATTATGAAAATGCTCTACAGGCTTGCCTATAGCTCAATCTTATGGAAACTTTTTCTCAGTTGGGGTTCCCTCCTCTTGGATGATGCTAGCCTATGTCAAGTTGACATAAAATTAGACAGCACACTCCTGTAGGTAACTCTTTGTCATTGATCTATAAATAAACCCAGTAAAATTATCGGTTCACCAAGCAATAAATTCATTGGCTTGCCAAGTTGGATTTGAGTGGACTCTCGATTTGGTTTGTCATTATGCCCTGTTTGGAGTGAGTGGACATTAATTCACATCTCCCCAGGAAAAGATCCTGCAATTATGTGGCTCAATCCATCTTGTACAGCTCTAATAGCTGAGAGTGTTATTTATGAAGATCAGAAACTCCCTCCCTCACATTTCTGGAGCCTGGGAAGCCCAAGATCAAGGGGCCAGCAACTTGTACGGGCCTTCTTGCTGTGTTCCTGCGAAGAGAACTAACTGCCACACTCACACCCATTATAAAGATCTTAATCCTAATTCATGAGAGAAAAGGCCTCATGGCCTCTGTGTTCCTTCTCTTAAGAGGCTCCTGCTCTTAATATGATTTACTGACCCCACTCTTAATATGATCTACAGGCAACTCTAAATTCCCAGTCTGCCCACACCAGTGTGAAAAACAAACCTTCAAGCCTATGATGCAGTGCAGAGGATCTGTGTGACCCATCTCTGCTTCCTTGTTCTCCTTCCAGCCCCTCAATGCATCTAAAATAGAATCATGTGGGAGGACTGCACTCAGACTTGTGGGATGCTTTTATTTTTAGCTCTGTGAGAACATTTTATTTATCAAACAAACTAATGAACCGAAAGCCTAGCACCCCAAAATACCAAAATGTCCAAATGTCAGTGGCACGGCAGATAAACCCTTAGCCATTGACAAAGATAATAACCACTAAAAATATTCCCAGTGGGCCTTATTTAATGGTAGACAATACATGTAATTTTAAGCCCATCTGTCTCATCAAGTTGTGATTAGTATAATTACAGCATAATAGGTATAAGTATTACCCATCAATACTTAGGTCAGTGTAGAGCAAGAGTGAGAATTCTTTGATTTCTTTGTTCCTAAAAATAACGTATTACTTTAAAAATATCTCCGTGCTGTAGCAACATTACACAGGCCTGGAACTACAGAAAGGGGCATCGAGAATGTTACACAGGTCTTTGAATGTGAAAGGGGGCATTGGGAATGTTACACAGGTCTGTGACTGGGGAGGGGAATGCTATAGCTTTCCAACAATCATAGGTCATAGGTCAGATATGTTCAGTTCCTTTCTGTGCCCAGATACCTGGGACTTGGGAGCAGCATCCTGGCCAGCAGTATTACACTGGAAGGAGAACTCAAGATGAATCTCAATCTCCCTCTTTCTCTTTCTCTTTCTCTCTCTCTCTCTCTCATTCTCTCCCTCT
>JADRCD010204132.1:0-45571 GCA_019843815.1 Montemys delectorum | reverse complement strand
TCCCTCCCTCCCCCCTCTCTCTTTCTCTCTCTCTCTCTCTCCAGGGCTCATTATCTAGCTAAGGCTGGCCTAAACCCACGAGCCTACTGTCTTTGCTTCCCAAGAGATGAGACTGTAGGCCGGTCTCACCTGCCTAGCTTGGGTGATTCTTTTATTGACCTCAAATTAAGGGTTTTTGTTGTTTAATTGTTTTCGTCTGTTCTCCATCCTTTCAGTTTTGAAAAGGCTCATGAAAATTGCAATTCTCCTTTTCTTTCTTAAGAATACTGAATGTGGGATTTGTATAGCAAATCTTGGGGGTGTACTTATTCTTCTATTTTTACATTAGCTGGATTTTAAAGGCAAACCATAACCTTTTAAAATTGTTGTCTTGCTCTTATAGGTTGAGGAGAAAATAAAAGCTTGCAGACTTGGAATGATTCATAATGGTGCTAAAATGAAATAAAGTGCCAGAAAAAAAGGATTAAAAAAAAAAAAGAATAAAAATAAGATGCTTGGCTTGAAAACACAGAAAAGTGTCCTAAGTCTCCGGAGGCAGCGCCTTAGACACCTCCATGCCCATTGGTGGCGTGATGGTTAGTCAGCTGTTTTTACTTCCTTTGTGTAAAGTCATCTTCCAAAATTTAATTATGAGCCAGAGACTACATGAGCTTATCTCAGAAGGTCAAATCCTTAATCTGACAATAAAAGATTTTAAAAGTTTCTACTTAAAAATACATGGCCCTCTTGTTATGCTTGTTGAGGATTAACTTGAATATATGTGAATCTAAAAATCATCTCTTGATGTGTTGTGAGAATTCATTATTCTCTCTTGAACAAAGACAAGTATGATTCTCATAGGCCTTCTACAATTGGAGGTAGAAATGACTTTACCATGGTGATGGTCATAAGTCCATGAACAATCGCTAGCGTTTTGAATCTCCCCAACCAACAAAAGTATTATTTACATTTCTGTAGTTTTCCAAAATACAGCCATGCACTTTATATTCTAGAAAATCATAAAAAGCAACAATGTGGGCACTCACCTTTTAGCCACTCTTGTTTTTCTGCATCAAAGCCTATCTGAACAGAAATTGGGTGTTACTAATGACCACCTGGAATCTGGGGCTGTTTTTCTTTGACTTTTATGGTATTTATGGTAGGAAAACTGGAATGGACCAGTACATATTGGAAGAAAAGGGTAGTGATCTTGAGAATGGAGCTGGCTGTCCCTCTGGAACTTGCAGGCTAGAGCACACTGTTGTCTTTTGAGTCTTGCTTGCTGCAGTTCCCAGAGTGCTCTCATCCCCGCCACCCTAGGGCTGCTGCCGGCAGGGCTGAGGCGGCCCTTACACTGTGCTCGCAGGCTTTCTTCTCCCTAAGCACATGTATTTGATCACTCAGCTAGAAAAACATCTTGGCAAATCATGCTACAGTAATCATTTCCCTCTTCAGCTCACCACTGAGAAAACCATCCGTGGTAATGGAGCCAAGGTTCAGCCAAGGATGGCCATTGCAGAGAAGCTGCTAGACAGAGGACCTTCCACACTCAGGACTGAGACCGAGCCCTGGCCTTCAGACTTCTGTGGCATATGAAACTCAAGTTCCATCAGGGTGGCATCAGTTCCCTTCACTGAACCTAGAAATTCAGTACAATCTCAATGGAAATCACACAGCTCTGTGTGTGTGTGTGTGTGTGTGTGTGTGTGTGTGTGTGTGTGTGTGCCATATAAATGATTCTAAAATGTCTACAGGAGAGCACAGAGCTGAGAACAGTCAAGAAAACCCTGAAGATGAGCAGGTACTGTGCCTGTGTAGTAATTAGGACAGTATGGGGCTGACATACAGACAGACAAATAGTTGTGGAAAGGTAAACACAGTCTTATCCATTCCAGGCATGGATGGAAACAGAATGTGACTGAGATGGCACTGAAACTCCATAGGAACGTATGAAATATTTAATAAGTGGTCTGTACAAAACCAATATAAAATTTCACTTACATTCTCATTACAAAGTGTGGGGGTTGGGGATGCAGGTGTATAAAGACCAAAATGTAGAAAAAAACTATCAAACCCAACTCTTTAAAAGTTTTGAAAAAATAGAGATACCATAAGTAATGTGAGCAGACAAGCCTTATCCTTGTATATGACATTGGTAACAACAGAACCAGCAAAATCAGTGAGACAAGTCAATATGTAAAGTCAAATATTCAAGATGGAAACTAGGCATAGAATATGAACACATGGACCAGAGAAGGACCCCAGTGAACAAGACACACACAAAGGGACCTTGCCCAGGATCATGGAAGTGAGAAGGATGCATATTTAGAAGTCAGATCCACCCAAGTTCACCAGGGGACACAGCAGGTGAGATGGTGCAGCTTCCTGAACAAACCTGGGAGATAAGAGGAGTGGGGTGGGTTTGCCAGGGACCTAGTAAATGCTTCCTAAGTGCCCTGGTCTCCTTCCCGTGCCTCCTTGGTACACAGTCTTGTATTAGAGGAATCACTGGGATCCTGATAATTCCACAAAGGCCTGTCATCCACACAAGACTGGCATGGCTGTGGTGTCAGGAAAGACACATGTGCTGAATCTGAGGGCCTAGGTGTACTAGCTAGAGGACTTTGGATAGATCTTTGAACTCTGAATCTCACTTTCCACAAAGGCAGAGAGGACCACAGGGCATATGAGCTAGAGAGGGTGTGCAGCAAAGGGCAGGCCTGCTCAGTTCTAGTTGGAGCATTTGCTCTGCATCGAGTGACAGCTTGCAAAGCCTCTTCACTAGAACTGATGGTTCTTGTGGAAGTATCCGAGCAAGTTCAAACTCCTTCCTCCCAATGAGAAGTGTGAACCCCAGAGGTGAATCACCAGTGTGAGTTCCCAAAGGAACAGGCAGAGCCTCTCATTCTCCTGCCAGGGTGTGGCGTCATGTCAGGGGGGTGGACAGGCGGCGCTGAAATCAATAGGCGGGTTGATTCTTTTGCTGTCTCTGTTTCTGGGGCTGTAATGTATATTCTCTATCTCCCACATCCTGCCTGCTATTTTGTTCTTCCTCTGCAGGTGCTTTAAATACCGATTAGAACTAGACATCTTAAGAGACAGATTACAAAGACTCTTGCCTCATCAGACTGAGCTAATGAGCATGAAATTTTTTGGAGAAGAAACACAGGATGGGCAGTCTGAAGATAGGTCACCTTTTCTCTGTGGGGCTCAGGCAAAGTCCCACAGATACCTTCAACATAAGTTCTTAAAAGATAATAAAATGGTCCTAGAACACGTGTTTCCTGCATACACACTTCCATGTTCATCCTGAAATGGTGGGATCTTTTCCAGTAAGCACACTGTGGGTTCTGAGCTCAGGGTGAGTTCAGGGGCCTCTTTATGGCACATTACACACATTCATTTCTGGGGAGTGTTTCCAGCTGCAGCTGTCTCTGAAAGCAGCTATCTTCCTTTTGATGTCAGGTTCATCACTTTCAATTTTGGCTCATCTAACAGGTGTTCCCTCACCAGTTCTGTTCTACACCAGCTGTCTTCCTTCGAGGTCCCCAGCCGAGAGGCACAGAGATACACAGAGCCCCTCCCACTTCCCACCCCCATCCCTCCATCACGCCGCACAGCCAGAGACTCCATTCACAATTATAGCCTGGTACCCACCCTGAAAGTCACCTCCTTCCCACTTGGTAGAATATGCGTAGTTACGGGAGAACCACAGAACATAGCCAGACACAAATTCCCCACAGAAACAATGGCAGTTACCATTATTTATTCATTGACAGAGGAAAAGGTCATGATTATACCAATAAGACACGGGACTGGGCCAAGCAGTTTGAATCTCAGTGCAGAAGCAAAGAGAGCTTAGAGAGACATTGCTTCTGGGCATGCATTCCCATGCAGGGTGCAGTGTGTATGTTGAATGCATATGTAAAGCTGCTACTGGTCTGCCCTGGGCAGAGAGGATGGGGACATGGACCAGCAAACAGATGTGGACCCCTAACAGAACTATACACATTAGTGACGAGGTCATGGCAGATGCTGCTGCCCACTGTTTAAATGCGGGACAAAAAAGATCTCCTTGAGAATGCAGCTGCACGGCAGGATAACATTTTATTTTGTTTTTTAAAAATAACTTTGTGAAAAATATTTCTTTATTTTTATGTGCATGAGTGTTTCGTTTATATGTATACATCTGTGTACGACGCATGTGCAATACCTGCGGAGGCCAGAAGAGGGCTTTGGATCTCCTGGACCTAGAGTTACAGACAGTTATGCTCCACCATGTGGGTGCTGTGAATCAAACCCAGGTCTTCTGGGAGAATAGCCAGTGCTCTTAACTATCCAGCCCAAGCAGCCTAAGATTTAGAGCACAAACAAGCACTGAGCCACATTTCTTTTGACTCTACAGCCCATCTCTTCTGTTAAGATGACCTGTTCAAGTTGGGTCCTGAGAAACCAGGAAGGACTGATCAAGGTAAGAGGCCGGCACAGAGAAAGGCCCCTGGATGACTGATGGTGTGGTCCTGTGTGCTGTTCAGGGAAGAGGAAAACTGTTGGCTAATCTGTGCCCCTAAAAAGGGGCAGGTTTACTCCATATCCATCCACACTCCAAAGCTAGATGCATATGTGTATGTGTATGTGCAGAAATGCATGCCTATGTGTCTATGCGTTTCTGTGTGATCCCCTGAGACATGTACACAGGTGTATAAAACAAAGGGGCTCTATGTTCTTGGATTGCTTCACCCTGAATAGAGCCCATGAAAAGCAATAATTGAGAAGAAATGTAACAGACGTCACATTACAGAGTGGTCAGCTCCCCATTTGCCCAGAATGGCACGGTTGTAGTAGGACCTGACACAGATCCTGAGGGCTCTGAGTTCCTCTTGCTCAAGGGCCAAGGAGTCTAATGGGTTTCAAAGACAGTACACTCCACTCCACACACACACACACACACACACACACACACACACACACACACACAAACACACACACAGAGAGAAAGAGACAGAGACAGAGACAGAGACAGAATGTTCTAGTTTCAAAGATGTCTTCCAAATAAGAACCAAGCCTGCCTGTCAGGACCCTGTGGACTTGAAAGTGAAGGACAACAGGTGTTTCAGGAAATGCCTTGAGAAACAAAGAACATCTGTAGAACAAAAATGCATAGCTTCCTTAGTTCCTTGACTCAGCATGCACACACACTCACATATGTATGCACACACATGCAAGGAAGAGTACACACACACACACACACACACACACACACATACACACACGGTAGTAGCGTGAGTATGAAACGTCTCCTACCTTGTGAACTGAAAGCACGGTCTTCAAGGGGTTGGAGGTGTGGCCTCAGGAGACGACTGGAGCACAAGGGCTCTAACCTCAGTAGTGCATGAATACATTTCAGAATTCATAGATGAAGTGGACAGTTGGGAGGTGGAGCTTCAGTGAAGGGAGCAGCTCACTAGGGTGTGCCCCGGAGGGAGGAACTCAGTCTCTTCCTCCCCTCTGCTTCCTGGCTACCACAGGCAAGCAGCCTTCTTCTGCCTGCCACTGTGATGTTCTGCTGAACCACAGGCCCAAGCTGATGGGGCCAAGTGAATGTGCTTGCCCACACCGGCCTCCTGTTTATAGGCTTTATCTCAATATTTCGTCCCAGCGACAGTGAATGAAAGTCTAGCTTTGACTCATGGTTTCAGAGATGTCTGATTTCTTCCCATGCCCACCAGGGGCAAAGGGACCCGGGAAGTCCTTGCCTTGAGGGAGCAGAAGAGCTAATCATGGCTTACATGGCTCTCTCCATATCAAAGAAACACATGCTCGAGTCCTGAGGTGGTGATGGAGTGGAGGTGGTTGGGTAAGAGCTATATATAGGCACAGGAGCCAGAGCTGTGAGTCTAGCTTTGACTCACCTGCCCTTGGTGCTCTGACCCATCTGTCCTGTATTCCCTTTCCCCTTTTTCCTTCCTTAGTTGTATTCCTCTCAGACCTAGCAAAACAGCAGGTCCTCTGCAGAGTGCAAGCATATTACAACAAACCAAGTTCTAAAGCACAAGTTTACCTAGGAAGGTGAAGGCGGAGAGAAGCAGGAGCCGACAGACAGATCCATCTAATGGGCTCTGGGGAGGTGTAAAGTTCAACAGGAACAGGGTTGGCTCAGGGGCAGAGGAGTGCTTGCTTGTTAATCTGCAACTGGTCTGAGACTCTATGGAGCCTGGTTATATAGATGCTGCCTGTAAGTGGCTGCCACCCATTTCAAAAGGCATTTTCAAGCAATCCATTGCAGTAATAATGGCAATGCCTTAAAAGTCTATATTTAGTGTTTGAGAGAGGGAGAAGATAAAACCTTGTTCCAGAATAAAATTAAATCAGCCAAGCTCAACTTCTTCACTTTGTTTCTCTCAGGATTTGTCACATTTTCCAAAGCAAGGTCTTAGCTTGTGCATTCCTTTAGGCAGACTGTGGGGGTGACAAGAGAGGAGAACAGATGCCTGAGATTGTTCCTAAAGAGATCCCCAAGTGGTACATGGCGCTCTCTGCTTACCAATGGACCGCCTCTGCAGGAGGGTCATGGCAAGGAAGGGAGCGGGGTGGCAGGAACTGCAGTGCTTTCTTGCTCCCCTCCCATCTGGTGCCGTCTAGCCAGCCTTTGCTTTTTCTAGCCAGGCATCTGAACGGAGCTCTGGCTCCTGTGCCTATACATAGCTCTAACCCAACCACTCTCCACTCCCATCACCACCTCAGGACTCGAGCATGTGTTTCTTTGATATGGAGAGAGCCATGTAAGCCATGATTAGCTTATTTACTCTTCTGCTCCCTCACAATAGGTAGGGACTTCCTGAGTCCCTTTGCCACTGGTGTGTATGAGGAGGAGGCCGAGCAGGGGTGGGCATTGAGTAGCACAGTGATCTAGACAGGGGCTGCCTTCCCAGTCCTTCTCCTTCCTGACAGAGAGATTTCTGTGGCTACCAGTTTACTATTTGGTGGCCAAGACTCAACAGGTGGCTATGGTTCCATCTCTGAAAAATTTATTTTTAATATCTGAACTTGGAAATATTTGTTTGAACAACATGGAATTGCTGTTTGGGTACATTAAAAAAATGACTGGAAAGTCAGAAAATTCATATAATTTAACCAAATACAAAGGCAAGTTCAGAAATGCAGCAAAAAAGAAGATCAAGATGTCCGGCAAGACCCATAAAGTCTGAAGTGCAAACAAAACAACCATGGCTTACACAGCTGCATCCATATCAAAGAAATATATAAATTAAGCCCAGATTTGGCCTCCAAACACACATATTCTCTCAAAGGCTGGTGGGACTGCAGATGTAAACAACTGGCTAAGGAATGGGGGAGGGTGCTCTGTGGAGCCATCCTCCCCAGGGACCATCCTCCCTGGGGGGTGACGTCCTATCTGCAGGGCTGCACAGCCCTCTCTTATCTATGGCTTTCCTATCCTGCTCCCTTTGATAACAGAAGACCCTTGCCTACGGTGCCCTCCTACGGTGCCCTCCCCACTGGGCCTTCTCTCACGCTGGTTTCGGGTCAGTCTCTTCTTGCTCCATTTGGTAGTGATGTTCCTTTACCCTTTCAATGTCACCTTCAGGTCCCTCTCTTACAAAGGCAGCAGAAGGCAGGGTGGCTGGTGTTGCCGGCTGTTTCCTGTTCCCCTAGCCTTAGGTTGGAGGTAGGGTGTACGGCAGTGGGTACTCAGCGCTGTGCTCTGGGTGGACCATGAGAAGGAACCACGCTGGCATCCTTTCCTTCCTGCACCCGATTGGCCTCCTTCATGACAATTGCCTAAGTCCTATTTCCCAGAAGAAAAACTAGTGCCCATAATACAAGAAACCAGACCCCAAAGGCTCCATGTAGATCAACTATTTACTCAATGTTTATTCCCGGGTCATAGCGTGACAGATCTGTGGGGAGGCCTTTATGTCTGTTCTAATTTTCACTCTTCACAATGGCTCTATAAAGCAGGCACATACGGAGGAGCTCCAGCACTTATTTCAGGTGATGGCATTGGCTGGTGATAGAACTACAAATCCAGCCAGGAGGGCAGATCCCAGAGTCCAGTGCTTAGCCTGCCTTTAAAATGCTCTGCAACATGGTCTCAGCTTTCCTTAACATGACAGGACATCCACAAAAAGACTCTGGCGGCACATTCTACCTCAGCAGTGAGGAACAAACTAACAAAAAGGTCCAATATATTTACACAAAGAAATAGAAAAACATGCCTTTCCACAAGGGTTACTGCAGGATAACAGCTGTGGTCAATGGAGGCTGAGAGAAAGATTCCGAGTGCGGCAGAGACAGGATGCCGGCATTCAAGGAGCAGCTATGTGATTATGGAACTACCTCTCGAGATCAGAAAGGGCTGATTCTCTCCACCTGGGTGCCACAATCTGCTCTGTGAGGCCAAGCCCGCTGTGGGGTGTGATGCTATAGACACCTTACTGTGGGGACTCGAGGCCTGTTGGTAGGCGAAGGCTATGAGGAGTTCTATCCTCTTCCCAGTGTCAGGGCTTCTGAGATGTCACATGAGAGCCCTGGAATAAAGTTCTTCACAGCATAAGCTCAAAGGCTGCAGTGAACCCGGGACCACTTTTTACAAGGTTAAAGAAGTGCCCTGGAGCTGCCTCTCCACAGCACTGGAATCACACATGACCACTGAAAGGAAATCTTTCTTCCTCTGGGCACCAGGAGTGAGTGTGTGATTGAATGGAGTGGCTTCATAAAAAAGACCAGGGCCGAGGTCACAGGACGGTATTAAACAAGACTGTGTGAGTTACAGAAATCTAGATCAGGTAACTTTGAGGCCAAGAGGGGAATGTGTTGGCTCGTGTAACCCAGCCAACCTGGGATACAGCAGAACAGCTTAATTTTCTTGCCTACTGGTATCTCCTGTACAATATAAAATATGTCAATCATGAGCAGTAGTCCCAGCCTTGTGGTTAAGAAGTAACACACACCCTTCACTTCTGTTAGTAAAAGCCTAGAAATCTACAAAATCTATTATTGTGGCCAAAAAGGTGAGGTCCTGTGATTGCTGACTCCCCTACTAAAATCTAGCCAGGTGTATGGAGAATGGCTTCCCAGAGGATTCGCAGGAGAAGGACTACATAAGAGGTGACTGTCACCAAAGGCTTGCTGTCTCTGCAGTACAGTAGAGCACTGCCCCTGGAGGAATAGCCATGGAGAGCACCAAGGTGACTGAAACCAAAGGAGCTCGAGTTGTTGAAAATCAGGTCAGCATGAAATGCTTTTCATAACCCAGGTCTTTTGTGTTTCGGGGAATTCCTATGACCTTTCAGACTAATGTCCCACAAGGGAGGAGGGCAAGAGGATCAAGACATGCTACAATTCCAGAAAGTTCCTTGAGTTTTAAGGTCAAATGTGGCATATCAGAGGAAAGGGCTTGTTCACATAAGGGTTGGGGAATGCAAGACGCCTCACCTGAACTGGAAGGAGCTACTGTGCCCGCAGGGCCAGGGTAGGCACTGCAGGGGAGGAAATACTGTGTGCACAATTCCATTCCATCTATCACCGTGGCCCACCAGATAAACACCAGAGAAACATGAAAGTGGCAACATCTGGAGAACTCTTCCCTAGCTGCTACTCTGAGAGATTGTGTGGAGAAGCAGCAGGGAGAAGCACTCAGCAGCCTGAATTTAAAAACAAACAGAAACCATTGGCAGCTGGCAGCTCTCAGCTGCTGAGACTAGCAGTGGTTCTTCCTGACATAGCACTTTGTGGGCTCTTCCAAATCCCGGGTGACCCCTCACAAAGCCCCTGGATACCACAGGGCTCCAATGCCCAGCACTCAGCATGCACATTGGCAAGGCTTTGTCTCTATTCCGTCCATAGCCTTACAATGGCATGCACATCCTGGACTCCAAAACCAGAGAAAAAGAATGGGGAAGCTGCCCCTGGAAAGATCTGTTAGCAAACAGGCTGTCGTGCCTTTTTCTCCTACCCCAATCTCCATGTGATTCTGTCCACAGCACCAAGATTTCCACCTGCAGCTCTCTGCTAGGCCTATGTCTTCCGCTGATAGGGGCATGTTTACAGCACGCCACACTATGCTCACATTTTCATTTGTTAGTGTTTACCTAAGCTAGCAGCACTCAGCAATGGCTGTCTTAAATTAAAGACCCAGGAGCTCTGTTTTAAAAGGCGGTCCATTAAACTTGACATTGAGTCTCCTTGAGTAGTTAGCTCAACAGTAGAGGTGGTTATGAGCCAGTGGCCATCTCCAGCCCCACTCAGAACACAGGCTCATTGTACATGAGGAATCAAGTCAACAAAGAAACAAGGCTCGGTTTTTCTTATTGCATCCAAATTGTTCCTTCAGACTAGGCGGAGCAATTTTCACTCCCCAGGGTGGGAGGGGAACAATGACACTTTAAGGCTAATTATGAAGTACACCTATGTGTTCACATTTGATTCCTCCTTTTATTACAAGGTCATGAACTTGGGCTTACATATTAAAATCCACCTGGACTGTGAGGTCCTTTGTTAATATTATGAGGCAGGCTCTGCATGTTTGTTTATTTCTGGCCAGGAAGGGAATTAACTGGGCTCTTATCCCAGCCCTGTCTCCAGCCGGTCTTTCTCTCACCTCTTAATGGTGGGAGGAAGGGTGCTGGGCCGGATGACTTTTGAGGTTCCTTCCAGCACTAACGTTCTCCCCATAGTGATGTTTTCTACAGGATCCAGGAGTTGACCTTCCCTTAGATTTCCCTCCTCTAACCCCCAAAACAGACTTGGGACTGTTTACCATGATCTGATACCCCTGTGTCCATGGACAGATGAATTTATTCACCTCTACCACAGGCACCAGGGACAGAAGAAAAGTTCCCAAGCAGCAGGCATTTAAGTCTCACTCATCGTCACAGGCCGTCAGAACTTCAGGCCAGGGCTAAGGAGAGGGTCCTTATACAGCTTTGGAGGACTCACTGTTTCCAGGGACATGTGGACCTTCTAGAGAATTTTATGGGTGCAAAGAGTTCAACCTGGGAGCTAATTTGCCATAAATGATAACCATAAGCTGTTCTCATAGTTAAGTTATGAGCCTAAATTCATTTTCGTTAGGCTGACATGATTTACATGTATTAGATATGGAATACTCTCTATACTCCTCAGCAGTAGGTAGTGTCATTAGTTCACTTTACTAGGAACCCAAGGCTTAAAGAGGCCAAGGATCCTATAGGAGGCCTTATTTCTGGTGGGGAGTTGGCACCAGAAAGTGGATGGTCTGACTCTCAATCTCATCTAGGTGAGGCAAAGGGACAAGGCTGTGGGACAAAGCTGCTTCAGGCTAGTGGCTGCATGGATTCCAACAGGTCCCTTCGCAGTTACTAGATGAAGCTCCTTTGCATGTAGTAGCTGGGTGAAGTGTCCCCAGTGATGATGTGCGGAGCTCTCTCAGCAGTATCGCCCTGTGTAATTTGGGCACCATTCCAGAGCTGGGACAAGGCCCAGCAACTTATCTGTTCACAAGAACCCAAGCTGATTTTTAAGTGTGTTTAAACCTGAGATACCAATATTCATGATTCCTAAGTTTCCTATAGCTCTTATACTGGCCCATGGCTTTCTTTCGTAAGAAATTCTTCAGGAATGCAAGGTTTTTCCCTTTCACTGCATCTAGAGTTAAACCTAAAATCCAAAATACCTTCTTTTTAGATCAGCCTTATCCTATACAATAATCTTGCATCTTAATGTGACAGGTACATTCTTGGTTCTCTAAAACAGATTCCAAACACATTCCTGCATTTGGAAGAAGTGCCAAAGCCAGGTGACATGACCTTGGTTACAAGAATGTTCTTAAAGCTGTTTTACAAATAGAAGTGAACAAGCATATGGAACTAGTTACTAAGGAGAGGTCATTAGATCAGAGAACACTTAGAGCACACAGGGGAGGGGGGAATTCAGAGCTGAAACACTCGAGGAGAAAACAGCAAGAATCCTGCCAGCTATGCAATAACAGGAGAGCATCAGGCTTCTTTTCACTCTGAACAAGCAGGCCTCGTTACCTTTGGCCACAGTCTTGAGTTGATTTTTTCCCTTTAATTTATGCCATTACTTTCCATTTTAAAAAGTGCCTTTCTTCTCTATTCTTTCATTTTGACTCACCAACCTTTGTCTGTTCTTGTTGAAATTAAAGTCAGTGACAAGCCAACTGGCATTCTGGGTACCAGGGAACGTTATAATCTAACTTCCAGCATAGAAACACAAGATCTCCTCACCAGAGCCTGCATCTAGTTACCAACATGGCCAGATGCTGCTAGCATCACACAGCCTGCAGGCTAGGGACTGCCTGTAGACATGCTTCCATGAAGGTGTGTATCTCTTCCAATGTACATTCCCTTACTCTTACACACACACACACACACACACTCGCACACTCGCACACACTCGCACACTCACACACATCTACCTTTTACCAACAAAAATTCATTGTGTTGATTATGCAAAGCACCATCCCAGATATTCAAAGGAAAACAAAGATGTAAGGTGGGACGATGTCCACTTTAGCATCTAGGCTTAGAGACCAGGAGTCTTGTAGATAGTTAAAAAAACAAAAAGCCATAGCAAATGGAAGTAGATGTGATGTGGGTCTTGGAGGAGAGGCTGAGGGCGGGGTAGAGGGAACAACTGCATCTCCAGTCCATTTCCTTTGATCCCATTACTCTGATTTTCCTTAAACTGACTTCAGATGGATCCAAACTTGACCTTGCAAACCAAAGCACACTATCTGCCTGGTCACTTAATAGGCCACTGATCTAGGCTAAGCCAAGACTGCTGGAGCTGTTGCCAAAGAAAAGCTCTCTTTCTGGAGTTGCATGCTCAGAGGATAGAACTGATGTAATGGTGGCTGTTTTGGCTACCACATGGATGGGGGATGCGTGACGGCGATATAGGGAAGTGAACCAAGATAAAGTCAGACTTCTGAGGACAGAGACAATGAGAAAAAGATCTGAGCAGAGTCTTTTATTTAATATGAGCCAGTGACTTTACTTTATTGAGCTAATTTGTGTTAGTTAAGATCTATTTGTGACTTGGAGGCAGAAGCCCTGTGAGCGTGTTCATGACAGTGGAAAGACCAGCCATATCTGCTGGTGATGAAAGATCAAAGGGGGATGGGCCAGACTCTGGCAGAGGACAGGGAAAGATGTAAAGCCAAGCAGTTGTTTATAGAGTTAACGGGCAGGAGAAACCACCGACAACTTTTAAGTAAAAAAGCTAGAAATGGAAGAGGAGGTATTTCAGCAGGACTCCTGTGTGATGGAGCAGAGCAAGATAACTCATTGGTGTCTCCCACCTGAAGCTTCTGCATAGAGGGCAGGAGCTGGGCAACATGCACAGCATGCGTTTAGAAGAGGGGAGACTGGAAAACAACTATATTCAAAGCAGTTAATGGCAGACTGGGGCAATGAAGGGAGCTAGCAATGACGTAACTGACAGTGTGTTGGTGAATAGACGTGAGGGATATAGGGATATATAATGTGGAGTCTGTGTTGCTCAGAATGAAGAGGACGGTTACTTCACTGGAGGAAATGAGGTGTGAGACAAGTTTAGGGGAGGATAGATTTTCCCTGAGACTTCTGAAGGAGTGGGTAGGGGGCTGGCTAGGGCCTTGAGGGCCTGTCCAAGTCTTGAGCTCTCTGGTTCAGGAGCAAATCAGAGCTGCAAATGAAGATCAGGGCACAAGAAAGCTCATATTACTAAATGAGCTAAGAAGGGACCTAACAAAGATCACCCCCAGGCAGAAAGGACGTTTCCTGATGTTCCCTTTCAGCCAGAACACTGTCCCTGACACCTTTCATGTCCTGAGGCCATCAGCAGTGTCCACTGGAAGTGCCAACAGAAAAGTTTCCCTTTTATAGAGGTGAAGTAGTTTTCCCTGATGAAAATCTATAGGTTGTAGCATTTCCTCCTGAGTACAGTAAAGGCATTTTCTTTAAGCACACTCTGGGGAAGCTGAGGCAACATGTCAATCAATAGTTGTAGTGCTATGATGAGAACAGTTTAGGGGAAATAGCAAGTCCACAAGACAGGCTAACACAGTGTCTTGGCTGCACCCCACACCCCGTAGGTGTAGGAAACCAGCTTCAACTCTGGCTCTCCTGGCAGGATTGGCTCTGTGAAGTCTAATCCCTTTCCCCAAGACAGCGTATCAGTATTTTACTATCAAGTTCATTCTGAACCTTTCCTTTCCACATTACATATCTCCATGGACGACACAGCTAAAGCTCTGCGCTTGGCTGAGAGCCCAAAGGGGCAGAATAGAAAGAATGGCCACTGTGCGAAAACCGCACAAAAGACTTGTAGATACACAGTTCATGGATGGCTCTTTCTCTCCCGCAGCTCAACACACGAACACTGGCTATGTTCAAATTAAGAAGTTCCTAAACAAACAAGTTTTACGAAGCTGATGTCCAAAAGTACTCCATCATCAGTGAGGTATTTTAATTACCCTCCACTAAAAGGAAAAAAAAAATGTAACTTCCTAATTTTGCAAATTGTCTTCAGAAATGTTCTGGTCAATAATTAAGCAAACACAGTAACAATGACACACATGAAATTCTTATTGGAACTATCTGGGTTCTTCACGTGTTTTTATTGAAACAATTAAATTCCTCTGTTAATGTTTCTATCATTGTTTTTCCTCCTGAGGCAGTTTGAGATGCAGGAACAATGAGACTATTTGGGGTCACTAACACTACTACTCTAAAAATGTTTACATGTTACATGTACTTAATTCTTTTACATCAAAAATTACCTATTAGACCCCCAGATTGACTTCTCTTTTCTGTTCCTTAGAGCCAGGTGCAAAGACAATCTAACTTTCTGAGAGAAACCATGTTCTTGTTGACATTTAAAAAATCCTCCTTCATGCTTTTTAAATCTAAAATAGAATTACCTCAAAATGTCTAAATGTCTAGTAATAAATATCTAAGGCATAGTTACAAACTCAACCATCTCCTAAAAACCTTCTGAGGGACTGTGGGGAGTACAGCTTGGTGTCAGAGTCCTTGTTTTTTGTATGCACAAATTTCTAGGTTTGATCGGCGGCAGCAAAGGTTTTCCATTAAATGAGTTCAGTTGCCTTTCCCTCCCTCTTCCAGCCATACTCCATGACAGTCTATGGCTCTACATACTCCATGACAGTCTATGGCTCTACATACTCCATGACAGTCTATGGCTCTACATACTCTATGACAGTCTATGGTTCTATATACTCCATGACAGTTTGTGGCTCTACATAATCTATGACAATGTATGGCTCTCTCTCAGCCCCAGTTTTCAGAGCACAAGGCACATGGTTAACAAGCAAGAGATGGGGCAGGAGGAAACCTAATTTCACCATCAGTTGGGCAAGGCAAGTGCAGTAACTATGGGACTTCAGAGTTCCACATTGAGTGGTTTTGTAAATGGCTAATCAAATACAGGAAAACCAAGAGATGCTTCAAAAAAATTGGACCGGGCATGAAGTCATACAGCTGTCCTTCCTGCACTGCATTATTCTGTTGTGATTAACTGAGAGAAAGAATAACACAGAGATTTTATTGAATTATTTCCATTGAAACTCTCAACAAAAGATTAATGAAAACCAACATCTCTTTCCCTAGAGCAAGCCACTTTCTAATGATCTGCATACAGATTTTAGGGATGGTAAGCCTCTAAGCTATTCTGTTCCAAGACTTTAAATTAATTAGTACAGAGAAATTATTTTTATCTATGCATCATGTAAGGATTCAAAAACTAGGTCAGGTACTCTTCTGCCTGCTAGTTAAGTTCTGCCCTGGTTGAAGATACAGGAGCTGAGCAGGAGGTGAAAACAGATGGGATCTAGGCCACTGTTAAGTCATTAGTTAATAGTAACTACTAATTGCTTTAGCCAGCATGTCCAAATTTTCCAAATTAGGAAAGGGAGACATTTGTTTAAAGTCTGAATGGCTTCCATTTTCAGGAAGCAGTGCCTTCCTTAGTGGCCCCTGCAAGAACTCTGTCTCTATCCATATGCCTAGGCATGTTTTATTAGAGCTGTAAGCTAACTGGCTTGAGTTTTCACTCTACTTAATGAATAGCTCAGACTCAACAAAATTGGCTTACAATGTGAAGACAATACATTCAGCTACTGTAATCCACATCTATTGCCAAGAGAATTAGAGGTTACAAATAAATGGACTGACTCAGAGTCAGAAGGGACCCTTGATCCTAATCACAGACTCCCAGCCAATGTAACCGGTTGTTCATCTTTTGCTTGACTATTTTTTTTTTTTTTTTTTTTTTTTGGTTTTTTGAGACAGGGTTTCTCTGTATAGCTCTGGCTGTCCTGGAACTCACTCTGTAGACCAGGCTGGCCTCAAACTCAGAAATCTGCCTGCCTCTGCCTCCCAAGTGCTGGGATTAAAGGCGTGCACCACCACCGCCCTGCTGCTTGACTGTCTAAGGATGGTCCAGCATTAATAAGATGATCTAAGATAGTCTTCTTAAATGAAAGTGACAGCGCTATGGTAATTTAGTATTCAGTTTAGAGAACTACCTTACTTCAGGCCATCCCCACAGTGGAAAAGGCCTCACAGACGCTGTGAAGAGTTACAAAATTATGCTAATTATGGATTCAAGGCAGAACACATGGTGACAGACACAAAGACCAAAAGACTTGCCTAGTAACCAAAGCAAAAGACATGCGTACGCACACACACAAATATTTATTCTGTGATGCAACTTTTCATTCTAAAACATGTGCCACAGCCGTGATTTGGTAGAGGCTGAGCTGAAAGATATGAGGTGTTCATGTTAATCTTCCCATATCTATCCTATCGTGTATTTTTTTTCCTTTTTCTGTTTTTGAAAGTGTTCTAGGAAATCAAGTAGATTCTGGAAGTCCACACTTCCGGGGGTCTAGTACTACCATCTTTCTCAGCATGTGACTTCTCCTCAGAGTACAGGCGCTGTTAATTGACTTCCTGACCGCCCTTGGGCTATAGCATCCTGACACTCACTTTCATTGACTTGACGGCTGAGTGTGTGTTCCCTGAGCCATGTCCCCAGCACACTAATGTTCACTCTGTCCCCACTGTGGAGTGCCCCTGCCATCACCCACAGCTTCCTTATCCCCTTCCAGGTCAATTGGTCAGAATCTGTATGTGCCTTGTTCCTACAGTGCTATGAAGATATTCTCAATGGTGCCTATACTGCTGCTGGCTCAAGGCACCCAGCAGGCAGGAGCGGTGCACATGTGAAGGTTGGCTTGTGCCCACCTCAGCTCTGCACTCTTCCTCTCCCATCTTCTGCTGTCAGTAGCATGTCTGCCTAGACCAGGCTTCAGGTACTCTTTACCACCATATACTTGACCCAAACCTGCGTGCTTTCATTCCATCTGGTTTGACAGTTGTTATAAGAGGAGCTTAAAATTTTACAGGTCATTCTTCCATAACTATGATAGGATGATCATTGTTTGATTTCTTCTATTGTTATTATTCCTCGTGTGACTTTATTTGCTCTTTATGCTATTGTGGCAATATTAGTTATTATGATAATTAAAGCAACATGCAAATATGCCCAAACCAGAATTTTGTGGGTGGTAAAAATGTGTTGTATTTGAATCTGTTTTACCAAGACTTTCTAAGGGACAAGAACAAGACAAGATTTAAGATGCACAATCCTATAAAACTGACAGCTGGTTGGCTTGCTCTATCGATACTTGGCAAGCCGAGTCCTCAAAGTTTGCATCTGCACCAGACCACCTAGCCTGCAGCTTGCACAGTGGGTCTGCACCAGACCACCTGGACCACAGCCTGCACAGTGGGTCTGCACCAGACCACCTAGCCTGCAGCCTGCACAGTGGGTCTGCAGCAGACCACCTAGCCTGTAGCCTGTACAGTGGGTCTGCAGCAGACCACTTAGCCTGTAGCCTGTACAGTGGGTCTGCAGCAGACCACCTGGCCTGCAGCTTGCACAGTGGGTCTGCGGCAGACCACCTGGCCTGCAGCCTGCACAGTGGGTCTGCGGCAGACCACCTGGCCTGTAGCTTGCACAGTGGGTCTGCAGCAGACCACCTGGACCGCAGCCTGCACAGTGGGTCTGCAGCAGACCCCCTGGACCGCAGCCTGCACAGTGGGTCTACAGCAGACCACCTGGACCACAGCCTGCACAGTGGGTCTGCAGCAGACCACCTAGCCTATAGCTTGCATCTCATGCTCTGTGCTCTGCATTCTGTCCATCTCTCCCTGTCAGTGTCCTGCTCTGTTCTAACAGAGTGTGCAAGGATGTGGGTGGAGTAGCTCCCCCATGGCATAGGAGACACAGGACTGCTCAGTGTGTCTGCTCTTGTGACTTCCTACTACACTGGGGCAGAGTGAGAAGACCAGTGGGACACATGCTCACTGGGCGACCTGGCCCTTTTCCAGCCAGGCCAGTGGGCACCATGAGTTCATCCCTGTGACCAGCCATCCTTCCACATTACTGTTCAGACCATATGTGTAACCCATTTTCAGGCTAACTAAGGTCTTTTCAGCAATGTCGGCCATTTCTTACTCTACCCAGATCTTTTTATTTTCTGAATCTTTAAAAAATAACCTTTAGGGACTGGAGAGATGGCTCGATATTTAAGAGCACTGGCTGCTCTTCTGGAAGACCCAGGTTCAATTCCCAGCACCCACATGGCAGCTCACACTTGTCTATAACTCCTGTTCCAGAGGATCTGACACCCTTACACATACCTGCATGCAGGCAAAACACCAAATGTGCATAAAGATAAATCTTAAAAAAAATAACCTTTAGGAAAGAGTTTTAGGTTTATTAAGGAATATTATAAATGGGAGGATTCTAAAAGTTGGTCAAAATATAGCATAGATAGACATATGGGTGGGAGGAATAGTTGAAGAGATCACTGTACAAGATAGGGACTATAGTTAATAACAAGGTACTGCACACTTGGCGATGGCTGCTAGCACAGATTCCAAATTAAATTTACCCATGAGAAGTGAATGGATATGCCAGTCTAACGTAATCACTTCATAAGTATCCACATTTCAAACAGAACGGCACAATGCCGTCCACTATAAATACCATTTTTGTTTGCCAGGAACTGGTAAAGATTTAAAGTATGAAGATGTCACTGGGTCTCTCACATATTTCTGTATGCCCTTTTTCTTATCGTTCACATCTGACGCCCACATGGCACAGCACTCTGCTACCATACACCTCATACAAAGTGCCTTTTAAACATTGAAATTAGCTATCTTAAAATGTCTTAGTTTAAGGGTTGAGAGCTTACCTAGCATGTGGAGGTCCTGTATTCAATCCCAGTTCCGGGGTGGGGGAGTGGCCAATGTGTGGTTCTTGCAGTAAGTACAGCCCACTATTATGTAGCCATTACCCCTGTCTGTGCAGAGACAAAGTTTGCAAAAACCCCCGAAACTTTCTAACCATTAAACAAGAACTCCCCACCCTCCCACCCCAAGCTCCTGTCAATCCCTGCTGTATTTCTATGAACCTGAGTATCTGGTATATATACAACCATACAGTGTTTTGTCCTGTTGTGACCAGCATGTGTTCAAGGCTCCCTGTGTTGTCTATAGTCAGCATCCTCAAACATGTTACAAAGGAACAGATGTCACATCCCAGGCCTACTGTGCTTCATTCTTCTCATCCACTCTCCACGGCAGTGGGTCCTGGCCCAGTCAGTTTCTAGTCCTGGGACCTCATCCTCAAATCCTCAGCACCTGAAATCTAAGACTCCTTAGTGCAAAGCCTAAGTACTGGCAGTCCCTGTCCTGAGCAGTTTTATACATCTTACTTCACTTTCATGACTTCCTTGCAAGGCATGGAGTAGCTTATGTGGTTCTGCTTTACAGAGCAGCACAGTCCGGGAAGGTGCAGTGACTTTCAAAGGGACTCCAGCTACCACAGGCAGTCCGGGAATTAGAACCTCTGAAGGTCCCAAACATCCCTTGGTATCGCTCAGTTCCTGCCTGGCCTGGCTCTCCTTCTATGGGGTAGCTCTTACTCCTAATACATCCACAAATAAACACATTTCTTCACTGAACTACAGTTGTGGCTATCTCCTCTTGGATTCTCTCTCCACTGCACTGTTTGTCTGTTTGAGCCTCACAGTCCCAGCAGCTCTGAGCCATGTCTGAGCTTGGCAGCTCCTCCTCCTCATTGCTTCATGGCTGGCTGGCATGAGTCTAGTCCTTCCTCTCTTCTTTTCATCATACCTCAGTAGGGACCTGTTTTTTAGTTTTAACTTAACTTCAGCTAGCCTTCTCAGTCATTCATGTTTTAGCTAAGCACAGTGATCCAAGACAACTAACATTTTACATTGTTGGAAGTACATGATAATTCTATGTCTAAACCACCATGTTCCTTTGATGTGGGTTAACGGAAGACATTTTACAGTTGGGAAACATCACGACTGCTCCAAGAGCAGCACAAATGTCATAAGGGTGTGGGTGCTGACGTCTGGCTGTGCAGAGGGGACTGTTGGCATTTTAGTTGTTGGGTGCAAAAGATATTCTTCATGAAAGGCAAAGAGGTGATGGCTGAGTAGGGTGGAGACAGGTGCCTAGGATGACAAGCTCAACTGAAAAGCGTGCAAATCAGAGCACACAGGTGCCTTTGGTTGTAGCGTGCAGCTGGGCTTTAGCATCTGATCTTCTATCACTGCTGCGGGGCGAACAGGTGATCAGCTGTGAGTGCCTGGATGCATTGAGCATGTGTGCAGCTGTGACTGGTTGCCTCGGAAGACAGATGCTCTTACACATTCTTCACTAGGAAACAGGAAGCTCCCACAGAGGTGGTCAGGACCCTGAAGTGATGTGACAAGATGTCTGATTTACAGTCACTTCGCTCTAAGACAGAACCAGGCAGTGTGGGGAGAGAGCAGCCGCTATAGTGACTGGCAGTAGACTGTGTGGGTGTGTACGTGCATATCTATGCAAGAGAGAGGTGGGGGAACTGCAAACACTAGGTATCTCATGCTCAGCCAACTGTTACTTGAAGTGATGTCATAAAACACATCCAAATGTAAGTTCTACATCTCATAGCTTGCTGCTTCTATCCAAGAGCAGGAAAATGGCTTGCAAATTACAGTTCATGATAGAATATGACACTTTTGGAGTTATAAAGGCCATTCTCAAATATTCCATTTTGTCTTTCAGGCACATAGTTCGTGTGTATAACTGCCCCTGAACTTGGCTGTGGTCTGACTGCCTCTGGCTAGTGGAAAGCAAGCTGAGGTCACAGGCACTCCTTCCAGGAAGAGTGTTAACAGCCAGTCTGTAATTTGTGGCTCTTGTCTGGAGGTGCAGCAATTTCAGATGCCCTGCCTTGCCCTGTCTGATCCCTTGAGTCCAGGAGAGACTATGGTGAGCAGAGCCCTCTGCTGGCTGGAGTCGGGAATGCAGCGAGTGAGGCCCGACAGGTTTCTTAAGGCCCTGTATGGAACGGCTGTGTCACTGAAGCAGAGCCTGGATCTGAAGGCAGCATGCAAAAGTGAAAATGAATGGGAATGACAACAGACTGTCTCGAGTCATACTCAGGTACAAGCTTGGACTTACAAGGCTTTGCTGAGAAAGTGGCAGGAGTGTGCTGGGCTCTGTACACTCAGAACATACACCTGCTGTGTCACAGTTGGTGGACAGAACTGGTTAGAAGAAGAAGAGGAGGAGGAGGAAGAAGAGGAGGAAGAAGAAGAGGAGGAAGAGGAGGGGGAGCAATAGCCACAGGACAGTCATATACAACTGTGGCTGTCCTTTGCCTGTCTATATCCTCTTTATCCCTGTCTGTCTTCTTTTAAATGACAAGTAGCATCTCTGAACTCAGCAAGTGCTGCCCAGGACCACAGCAACCCTGATACTGACTGGTTCAGTCAGGTAAGGGTGACTGACTGCAGCACATACTGGACACACAGAGTCCAAGGACTTACAACAGAGCTGGGCTGAGTCAAGTCAGAGCCAGTGGGTCCCTGGGATAAAAACCCCCTCCATGTGGCAACTGGCCTCCCTGTGGCCATCAGGGGGGAGAGCATCATTTACAGGGGAGTGGGCCTCTCTGGTTGCCCAGCTCTCCAGTTCCCAGCAGCTTTATGCCTCTCCAGAGAGGATGCAGAGTTTTAGCATGGACTCTGGGGACAGGTGGTTGAGGACCTGCCTGAGCTGGGTAACCTCAGCAAATCACGTGCTTCTGCTTTCTCAAGGAGGGCCGTGAGAGGGAGCGGCAGTAGTGAGGATGACCTCCAATCAGTAGAGTCCAAGATAAAAGCTCTTACCATGAGCCTTGTACATGCCACTTCCACGGTTGTTTCCATTCTTCTCAAATCCCTTAGCTCAAATCCCTTAGCTCCTCCAAGCCATGGAGGAGGCACTCTGCTTCTATATTTAGTGAGCCACTGCATTGCTAAGGGTCTGAAGGGGATGCTTACAATCTGATTAGACTCCGGAGGACAGGCTGTAGCTCCATTTATGGAATGGGATATTTGCTCAGGGGTTGGGGCACCTATCAGTGTTAAGTGTCCATCATATTACACCCTAAGGTGGATGGAGAAGGTTCGAATCCTAGAGGTCACTGAATTTTAAAGTAAGTTGCAGGGTGGTATTTACCTATATTCTGTCTGCATCAGCTAGTGCTGAAAATGACCTACAAAGAATAAAGTCTTTGGTTCATCACTATGTTGTCCTTACAGCAGTAGTTAGGTGCAGAAGATGACAAACAATTCTTCATGGAGACGCTGGGTGAAGGACTAGCAAAGTGTTGTTAGGAGGACAGTGGGGAGAGCACAAGTCACCGTGAGGGAGAAAGGCTTGAGGCTATCATGCCAACGCAAGGGGGTGGTGCAGAAGCTCAAGGGTCATGGCTGAGACAACAATGAATACCCTGGAGCAAGAGTGTGTCCTCACAGATCAGACTCGGTTCTGTAGAGTTTTGCCACTGCTCTCCCTGGCAATGGACCCAATGTTCAGACAAGAGTCAAGGCACTGGCAAACACTCTCATCAAGACGAGGACCAGGAAGAGGTCCCAGTTTTCTCCATCTCAGCCCAACCCTCCCATGTGGGAAAGGGAAGCACTGGATGTCTCAGGGTGCTTGGGAGGATTAAATGTAAGCAGGAACTGGATGGGATGGCATATGCCTATAATCCTAGCACTGGGGGTACATGAGTACTGAGGCAGGGAGATTGTGAGTTTGAAGCCAGCCTATGAAACAGAGAGAGTTCTGAGCCAGACTGGACTCCATAGAGAGAACTTGTCTCCAAACAATAAAACAAAACAAAAGGAAACATAGGCAAAGAGCAGGCAGCACAACATTGGCATATGACCAACTCTGGGCAAACAGCAGCTATGTTTTGAAGGTATCAAATCAGGCAGGTGGTTTATTTCTTTAAAGTTTGCTCTTAGGTTGTTTTTCTAGTCATTAGGTGCTTATTACCATTACTTTTGAGTGTTCAACAAGACATATTCTGCTCTAAAAGGAGCAAACAAATTACCAGAGGCAGCAGCCCCAGGTAAACATGGCCAGAATCTGAACGTCAGCACTGTGTGCTTACAGAGAGGGCTCCAGAAGAGGAGCAAGGCCCCAGAGCTCTCTGCCTCTGGCCCTCAAGAGAACGAGCAATGAAAGGTAGTGGGTTTGGTGAGTACTGCGTGGGGGAAATAGACTCAATTCTTGACAGAACACTTAAAAGTAAGATAACATAGAAAAGGCATTATTAAGTTTAAGAGTGCTAAGGAAATCTAATGTTCTGCTTATCTGCCTCTGGACTTCTCTGGAGCAGAGGTGTGTGACGAATGTCCAGCTGTATAGGTGTGCCAGGGGCTTGGGCAATGACACAGCCTTTATTTCCTCTGGCTCTTCTATCTCCAGGACATTCTGGGCTTATTTTTACAAAAAAGGATACCAATTGGATCTTTTTTTTTTCTTGTGTGTTATTAGAAGGTCACACATACATGAAGTTTTCTATATTTCATTGTTTCAAATGCACACAGATACAGTGAAGAGATATCGCAGTCAGTCAAAGACTTTATTTGTGCGCACTCCATTTTCCTTCATTTGAAAGGTGTCTTAAGCAATTAAACCCATCAATTTGAGCTAACAATGTCAACTTTTCCAGACAGCACACTGCTACAGAGAGAACCCAAACAGGGTTCTAGCATTTATTCTGCCACTAGACCTCGTCACTGGAAAATGGCCAATATCAGTTATTTTACACTCAAGTACATGCATACTTTGTGAATCTAAAACATGTTTACTTTCCTTTGGAGGGAAGTTGAAGGCACACATTTCAAGATATCCAACCATATGTGTTTATTGCCGGACCCCCCCCCCCCATCAACTCTCAGCACACCCACTCAATTGAAAGCCTCCTCTCCTATCACCCTCCCCACTTGTTCTTGGCTCCCCAGGATCTTTCTCCATCTATGTTTCATGCTCCCCTTCTAGGATTTCATTATCCTGCATTAGTTCTTCTTTATTCTATCTAAGGCTGTACACAGCCTAGGTCTCAGTGTCCCACTTACAGTGCCTACCTGAGGTAGACTGTCTTCTGGGGCTGAAAGCACAGCTCGTTTCCACCCCTTCCACCCGCTCCACCACCTCTCAGAATACAAATATGATTACTTCTTAGAACCATGAGCTCTGATGACAAAGATGACAGTGAACATGGCAGGTCCAGCCCCAAGTGAGTCTTGGCTATGATCTTTTCCATTTCATAGCTGATATGGGTCAGAGGTAATGAGTCATCTGCCAAGGTCACAATTCACATGTCCTTCTCTTAGAGACAGAATTGCATTGGAACAGTGCTCAAAGAGGGGCTGCTGGGCTCAGTAATTGAATGAATACTGTTGTGTGAAGTGGTTTGGTGGGGTGCAACAAAGCAGTATGTAATTACGATCTTTGGAATTGAGCACAAAGCTTACGAGAGCAGGAGGAACACACCAGACCCTTCATGTTGTGCTCAAATCTCCGCGAAATCCCGCCGAGGTCCATGTCATCCTCTTGCATTTCCCTGCATGTCTGACTCCTCCTCATCCTCCTGTGGCAGGTACACACCCTTTGTTACTCTGCAGGTCACAGCACCTTCCACTGCACTTCACTCAGTTTCTGATGTCTTTCTACACGTTCTCTGTGCTGCACTGTGGGACCTTTGCGAGCTTAGCTCAGGGTCCACTCAGTTCCTAGTCTGTATTTGGAATGGTGCCCATCACTCAGAAGGTATTTAGCTGAAGTATGCAGAAAATGGACTGAATTGACATGGAGTTGGCTCAGTTTATAAATAAACATAGTTTAAAAATTCATCTCCATTTTCTATGGCTTACTCGTTTAAGAGCATCTACTAGGCAATGGAAGAATTCTGGTTTGGGTGCCTGACAGTCTAACTGGAAACTTGGAACTGCTGCAGCCGTGCCTTTGAGAACAGCATCACACTTTATTATTAGGATTCCAATCAGGATGAAAACCCACAAGAAAATGGTGTGTTCAGATAGAAGCTGGTGAGGGACCAGAAAGTTCACTTTCACTTTGCAGCCATTCTCAACCTTCCTAAGGTTAACTGACCCCTTAATTCAGCTCCTCATGTTCTGGTGAGCTCTAACCATAAAATTATTTACATTACTATTTCATAATTATAATTTTACCACTGCTATGAATCATAATATAAGTATATGCCATGCAGATGATCTTAGGCAACCCACCGGTCGAGAGCAGCTGCTTTAAGGCATCTCACAAAGCATAAACACCCCTATATTAGTTGAGATCACTGCTGTTAGCATATACTTCTCATTTCAAAGTTTGCATATTCCTGTCCTAGGAAATATTTTCCAGTGGGCCTGTGGCTAACTTCTTCTATTATTTCAGGATCAGCTCTGGCAGAAATTTATTGAAAGACAAATTCAAGAAAGTCACTGTCTTTCCAAAGGAAACAAGAAGAGCACAGCTAGAAAGAAACACATTCCTTTGAATACGCAGGCAAAAATCTAAGCTCCAGAGGTTCTGCAACATCAAATTGCACAACCCTCCAGAGAGGCAATAGCATGAAGGAGAGCTCTGAGTCATCAAGCACCTGAGGCAATCACAGGCTTGGGGGACCACCATCACAGCCTCAGTAGCATCCAGCTTCTGGCTATCATGAATAAAGCCGTTAGGAACATAGTGGAGCACGTGCCCCTGAGGCATGGTGGGGCATCTTTTGGGTATATTCCCAAGAGTGGTACAGCTGGGTCTTCAGGTAGATCTATTTCCAATTTTCTGAGGAACCTCCAGATTGATTTCCAGAGTGGTTGTACCAGTTTGCAATCCCACCAGCAATGGAGGAGTGTTCCTCTTTCTGCACATCCTCTCCAACACGTGTTGGCACCTGAGGTTTTGGTCTTAGCCATTCTGATTGGTGTGAGGTGGAATCTCAGGGTCGTTTTGATTTGCATTTCCCCGATCACTAAGGGCTTTGAATCTTTCTTTAGGCAGCAAGTGAAGGAGCTTGCACTGATGCAGGCAAAGGGGCACAGCTGGAGTGATGTGTGTGGAGAGAACGTGGTGCTGGGGATCAGATCCTGATCCCAGAGAGAGCAATGACAGCTCTTAACTGCTGAGCCATCTCTCCAACCCCCCCCCACCCCTTTTTGATGGTAGGTCCTGTTGAACTTGCTATGTAGCTGAAGATGATCTTCCCGCTTCTATCTTCCAAGTACTGCGACTACAAGCACATGCCATCATACTCAGTCTGACATACACATATGTCTGCACTGCAACAAGGAAGATTTGGCAATAAGGACTTAGAGGTAAGGAGGAGGGAGGGATCAGAGAGGAGTTCTGGGTAGATGGTGGTGTTGTTTATAGACGGGACGATACCAGTACAAGGAACCAGCAGACTGGCTTTAGACACACCGTCGTGGGAGAGTGGAAACAGAGCAGTGGCTATGTCGCTATAAGGTGTGGCACTGAGAAGCACTAAGAAGGCATGGCTGCCATCATTAGCAACACTGCCCGTATCATTAGCGACCACAGAGAGCTGCCAGGACCAGGGCAAGCAGAGCAGAATGAGGATGCTGGCTTGCCTACGCTATGAGTGTCAAACACATTTATTGGTAAGTTGGTTCAAATGCCATGAACACTGATGAACAGACTGGCTTGATGGCTTGCTCTGTAGCTCCATGGAGGCCTGCTTTGGATTAATGCTACCACAGAATTGTTATTGAATGTTTCCATCCTTCTAAAGTAAAGAGCTTTAACGCATAATGAATAAAGACATATCAGTGTAAGCAGCATTCCTACTAGAGCAGGTATTATCTGGATGGTATTTATGCCTTAGATGGATGCATTTACCAGGAGAAGTGCCTCTTTAGCCACCAGTGGACACAGTGTCACCTTAAGTGAGTGAAGCTTATCTCTTTTGTTTTCTTCTGAGCTCTTTTGCTGGGTAGAGAGCTCCCATACTCCTCTACTGCCCTCCTCTGGCTGTTCAGGATGAGTCAGCAGGCAGCTAAGACTGCATCACAACCAGTGTGTGGTGGTAGGGGTGGGACGGAGGGTGGGGGAGCAGCGAGCTTTACAGTCTCTTGTCTCTGCTTCATCCAAATTTATTTCAGGGAAATACGCATGACAGACACAGTTTGAAATAACAATCCACACGGGGAAGCAAATACTTTTTAAAAAACACACGGTGGGCAGAATTTATGATCACCATTCCTTGCTCTCCCATTGAGGTCATTTTAATTTGGTTCCAGTGTGAGCTACTGGATCCCTTACTTTACTGTGATGGCTTTTGACAGTGACATAATTTGCCTTATACAAGGTATGTGTCTTCACCCTGCGATCTGGACACTGCCAGACAAAGTCTTTAAAGGCAAGTGTACGACAACAGATCCAGCAAGCCAAAGCCAATGCTTCACTCATTTCCCATGTCTCACTGCCAACACTACACACCTGGCTTCCATGGTGGACACCCCCAGTCTGTGTCACGGCAGTCATGTGTGTGAAGTGCCACCCATGACTCTCTTTTTCTGCTACATGTGAAGAAGAGAAGCTACACTGTAAAGTCTACAAAATAATTTTATGATTGCAGTTGAGTATGTGTTCAAAGAAGATGCATTTACTAATTTACCTTAGCGAGCACTCATCTCAAATCCTGATATTTAAACTAAGATGTTTCAATAACAAGTATTGTCAAGACAACTGCTAGTTTCTTTGCGTGTAGAATCGTGAGGCCCATAGAGGGTCTTTTCCCATCAATAACTGTCAGTTTTAACATTAGTTTCTATAAGTAAGACTGGAGACCCATTCAGATGATGAACATGTGACCTCTACTGACCAAGAGAAGCTAGTTACAGGTAGAGAGTGTCTCATCATCTGAGTCCAGCCTCTTAAACTGAGGGGTGTAGCCCCATGTGTGGCCTGGTCCTGAAGTGTGGGCGACGATAAAGTTGGCAACAGGAAAAAAGGGTTCAGAACGTACAAGAACCAAAAATGAGTTTAAAATCCAATATATGAATCTAGGGTGTTTCTAACAGTGCTTGTTGGAGTTACATTTTTAAGCAACTTCACTGCAGCCTTGGTTCTGAACGCACAACACAGATGGTTACTATGTGTGCCTTCACACCACACAATGCCAGGAAGGAAAGCATGGGGGAACAGTGGGCAGTCACGAAAGCAGGTCTTACTCATGTTGTAGCCTGGTTCCCAAACAGGAAGTGAGTGATGCCACTCAGTCCAGTAGGGAATTAACCCAAAGGTGCTTTGTGTCAGTTATCTTTATATTACAACAAAAGGAGGGAATACATAATGATAGTAAAAGCACTACAAACAAGCTGAGGAATTTGAGTACAGGTCTATCTTTAAAAGTAACCTTTTCTGTTGCTCCATAAAAGACCTACTTCAGTACTTGGCCAAGAAACCATCATAGATTAAGGGGCTCTGTGAACACTGCTCTGAAAACTCAAGCTGCTTTTTAATTCTTTTTTCAGGGAAGCAAAAAGTGTCCCAAGGTGACTGACACAGGCTTCAGTGGGAATGCACTTGGAAAGGCTCATTTATTTAAGTTTCTCTGACACAAGGGTCCTTTGGGTGGGTGGGTGAGTGAGCATACAAAGCCTAAAAGAGACTGAGCTGACACAAAAGGAATGGCAGTTCATAAAACGGGATTCCTGAGCAAGATGCAGTAATTCTTGCTGAGTCAGAGAGAGCCACACACAGCCATATGCAGTGCTTAATCCCAGGATCTGAATATTTAATTTTGAGTCCTCCTTGTTTTGTGGTCTGTCTTCAGTTTCCCCAAGCCGCTGTAAAACAATGAAGCTGGGTTGTGTACTTTCCTCAACCAAGGTGACAGTGGAAAGTGATTCTGCTTACCTGCCCATTTACCCTTTAAAAACCAATGTGTGAACAAGTATCAAACCTTCTGAAACCTATTAAGCTGAATTCTGTAGCCTAAAGCACATTTTTTTTTTATAACTAAATAAAAAAAGCTATGGAGAGTTTTGAGACAACATGGGTATTTAAACACAGAACTTATTTAATTGGGGTGTAATTAAGTCTCAGACAGCTTATGCTTTCCAGTTTCTCTAGAGTCTTAAAGAGTATTGATCGTAACACACTTATTTAATATTGTCTGACTTTGTGACTGTTCCCTGTAAAGGGGAGAGCCTTGCTGAGCTGCTCCGGCTCTGCAAAGCTGGGCAAAGCATTCAGCATGTATTAGTGAAAACATATGAGCATGCTCAGCATTCTTCAGAGGTCTGGACAAGGCCCGTCCTACTGCAGCAAAATCATTTTGGTTATTTCCAATAAATATTTCTTTCATTTGGCATACAGCTTAGCACCATGTTTTATTAATTAGCCTTATGTTTCATCCTAAATACTAAAATAGAAGCCTTTCAAGTTCTTAAGGACCCGAGATGCATTCTCAGTGGCATGCTAATGCCACCTTGGGGTCTTCGGGGATTGGAGTGGAGATACTGGATGTGTATCTAGTGGTATACAAATCCACCTTACAAAACGACATTTTATTAATAAATCACGCCCCAAAGGTGTTTGCAAAACTTCCTTTAGAAGATTGCAAAACACCAGATGTAATTTTATATTGTTATTGGTTTAAAAATTAGCTTAGAAACACAAATACTGGGTGTTTATGATTTTAGAATACCAGAGAATCTGTCTGGAATTCTGGGTCAAAGACAGCACGTTAAGGTTACGTTAGGCTTAAAAATATTTTTTCCAAATATAAAACAGATGTCGCCACAATGCCACTTATGTTTGCCCATTCCACAAAAAATACCTCAGCACAGCAGAGAATGTCCTTGGATAAGGAAAACAAGCAGGGAAGCTGGGGTTACTTAGAATGGTGCAGAAATTGCCCAGACATGATTTCTCCTAGGACAGCGAGGGGATAAGAGTGACCGGCCATCCTCTACACATTCTGCTTTGCTTGTTCTCTGTGCCTCTCTTGAGTTTCAAGGGGTCAGGGCTGCAGGTGCACCCACTTTTGCCTGCATAGAAGGCAACGCCCTCCAGCCTCCCTCCCCCTGGTGATTAGAAAAGAAAATCCTATCAGGTTTTCTTTTTTGTTTGTTTGTTTGTTTGTTTGTTTATTTCGAGCCAGGGTTTCTCTGTACAGCCCTGGCTGTCCTGGAACTCACTCTGTAGATCAGGCTGGCCTCGAACTCAGAAATCCACCTGCCTCTGCCTCCCAAGTGCTGGGATTAGAGGCCACCACAGCCAGGCTCCTATCAGGTTTTCTTAAAGCTGCCTAAGGCATTAGAGGATTCCTCCCCCCCCTCCCCCGCACCCCTCCCCCAACCTCCTGCTTGTGTCCTCGTGAGAATCTTCTTCTGCAGACTTGCAGCTGACAACGAAGCGTTGGGTTTACGCCCTGTACTACCTAAGAGATGAAGGATCTGGGCCCTCAGCCCCTCTTCCCACAAAATGAGGTTTGTCAAGATGCACTAAGAAAAACACCTAACTTGAAATTTAAATTTCTAGACTACAAGGAAGAATGTTGTGAAATGTTACACGAATAGTTTTTAAGATTTCTAGTGGGAATCCCATGTAGGAAATCACCTAACACTTTGTGAGAGGACAGGGTTATGGGCATGATGCTTTGTGATTTTCTGTCTAAAAGCAGATACGGCTGGAGAGGATTTTGTGATGAGCAATCACTGTTCTGCCCCTCCCCACTTATTGAAGCTGACATCTTTTAAACTGAGTTGAACAACCTCTGACTTTCTGTTGGCCTTTCTTTCCCACAAGTATCTCTCCTCAGGATGGTTCTCCACGCGCTCAACTCTCTAACCGAGCTATGGAATAGGCAGTGTTTTTCTAGGTTCCATTTCATTTTCTTATCCTTCTTTGGAGGTCTCTAGGACAGGTCCCTGCCTCGTTTCTCTTTAAATAGGATTTACAGAAAGGTGGGTTTGCAGAGGGCCGCCACCATCCCTCAAAAGCCAGAATAACTGAGAGGCACGTGTCTGCATGACTCCAGGTTGTAAGACTTCACGATGCCCGGAGACATGCCTTCAGCCTAGGGAACAGGAAGAGAGAAATCAGGATCTGGGTGAGGGGTGGGTGAGGAAGATCCAGGTTGGAGGACCTGTTGAGACCAAGGAGTGAGATGTCAACATCTGACAAATGCCAGAGATGAGCCCCGCAGTCCTCTGCTCCTTCCCTGAGGGTCTCAGCTGTGTGAAGAGGGGAAGAGAGAAGGTATCTTCCTTCCCCTTGTGTTGCAGCATGCAGCTCTGGGAAACAGAACGCGCCTTAACCCTAAGTAATGCTCACAGCTTTGGTGATATTGGGGCTGGACATATAAATGATCGGATTGAAATGTTAGTGTGGCTGGACAACTGTGGCCTGGCCAGTTCAAAGAACCAGAACCAGTGAGCAGTCTAAGTCATAGTGAAACACAGAGCAATGTGCTCTGCAGTTTTGCCTCCTGGGCCATGTTTGTCTAACGTACAATGCTTGCCTTTGGGGACAGAGAAAAGATTTGAGATTGGAGGATGCACTGCAGGAGAATGGCTGCATCTGATATTCAGATTTCTAAGCATTAAAAATAATCAGAAAAAAACAGACAGCTTCAACTGATGCAACATACTGTCTTTGTTTTTGTTTAATAGATTAGCTTCCTCCTAAACTGCAGTAGAACCTTGAAGTAGAAATTCCATCCCCCGAGGGATGCCATATCATTTTGCTAGCATTTCTTGGAGTACATGGCAGAATTTATTCTATTTCTGCACCAGTTTCCCTTTCCATAAAAAACAATGCAGAAAAAAAAAAAACCCAGAGACAATGAAGGCTCCACTTCCATTTTCCCATATGATAAATGCATCCCAGAGTGATGTTTCATTTGGCTATTTTTCCTGATTTAATCTCGCCATCTCCTTCCCCACATTTTGGATGATGCAATGGCCTTCCTTCCTTCCTTCCTTCCTTCCTTCCTTCCTTCCTTCCTGCCTGCCTGCCTGCCTTCCTTCCTTTCCTTGTCTTTCTTTTTTTAATTTTAAAAGATGGTCTCACTATGTAGCTCTGCCTATCCTGCAAACCAGGCTAGACTCAAACTCATAAGATCAACATGCCTTTGCCTCCTTCCTGAGGCTCAAGGTGTGTGTCACCAGGCTTAGCCTGTTTTTATAGATTATAAAGAGATTTAGCATTATTTTATGCCACATGAATACAAAGGCTCTTAGCTGTCTTCTTGTTCTAAATACAGGTGGCTCCTAACTTGTTTAGTTTGATTTATTAGTTTCTAATTTTCCAAGGGTGTAAGAGTGAGATGGAGTCAGTAGAAATTGTTGTGGTAGGCATCCACAATAGTGCACTCTTATGTAATGCTGGTCAGTGGTAGCAAATGTAGCTCCTGAGTAGCCACATGATCCCGAAGGGAAATAGCAGCGCTCTATGATGCTGTGTGTCCTAGCTGTGGAAGATGATGGTGGGCTATACATAATAAATGCAGCTCCATCACTCTGGGTTATCTTCCTATAACACAGTTCATTCATCCTAAATGCATTTTCAAGGTAAAGTATTTTCACTTTATGATGTGCTTCTCAGGCTGTTACCTACTATAAACTGAAGAGCACATGTGCCACATACATACATTTCATTTCCAGTAGTCACAGAATCTTGGGAGGATCACAGCAGCATTCCCATTCAACACGGGAAACGGGAGCCTCAGAGATGCCAAATTAGTGGTTCTGGCTAACTGGTTAACACTTGAGGAAGCTACCTTCGAACTTGGGTGTCTACTTGTTTCATATAAGGTAAAGAGAGGGGGCAACTATTTAAATGAGTAGGGCATTTAGTTGATGTCCCTAGTTATGTGAGTGGCACATGATAGTCCTTTAATGCCCTTTGGGGAAATAAACACCCACTTATTGATCACTATAGAAAAAACACACTGGGAGGTGATTTAAAGAAAGATTATGACTAGGAGCCTACTTTGAGTTTTGCCTTTTTTCACGCTGTAATCTCCTGTATAATACATATCACACTTAACATGATACAATGTGAGATCGTTCTGCAGTATTTTAGCATGGAACTGTTCTCATGCAGGACTTTGTTAGTTCCCCTGGTTTGTTTGCGTCAAATACAATGTGAAAAGTGGATAAAATGGCCACCACTCTCTCCCAGCTATGCCTCTAGAAGAGTGCAGCTGTGCCTGCTCAGAACACTGCGCTCTTTTGCTAGACAGAATCTTATCCTGTAATTTGGCATTACATTTTTATGCATTTTCTTTCTTTAACATTTTTTTTTAATTTCATTTCATTAGGCCTGATCCTTTTGTTTTGTGACGGTCTTGCCTCCTTTGTTGGGCCTGATTGTCTCCACCCTCATAGCTTCCTCCACACATCTCCGAAATGGCCTTCCCTTGCCCTGCCTTCATGCCCCACATTCTGGCCTTAGCTCTCTGACTCCCTCCTTCTCATCCCTCACGCCTTTTCCCACGCCTTCTTCCCCTCCCGCTCATCCCTGCTGCACGTCTGTGTAAGCTGGCAATGATCTATTGTTCGTCTAAATGCTCTCAGATAATCTGCTGCGGCATCATATGCGCAGCAGTTAATGTCAGAGGCAATTTTAACGTGCTTATTTATTATCCTCTTAGAAGAAGTGCAGAAGCAGGGTCAAAAGGAACAGCTTACATGATTTGATGGCTTATGAAGGGTGAACTGATCCTAGCAAGAAAGCTGTCTTCTTAGATGCAAGTTTAAATGTACATGTGTGTTTGTTTAATGAGACAACTGTGCCACAAAAGTTTGTAAGCCCTGACCAGTATCAGCGTCCCCGTGCCCTGTGCATTTTCATTAGCCTTGCTTTCTGTTACGGTGAGTGCTAACATGCACTACACACTACCAGCATTCTCCCCTGAATGTCCCTGCCAATCAACTTAGAGTTAATTGCCTTACTGAAGGCTCTTCATATGGTTGTCCCACTTGTGTATTGCACCAAGGAGTCCAGACAAAGTGGAAATGTGAGTCTGCCCACTAGTCCACAGATAGAAATAACTTTATTATCATTTTAAGATGCTAAAAATGAGGCAGAGATGACTTATGGAAGCATAGTTGAGTTATATGGGAGTCACTTATGAAGTTCAATTATGACATTTCAAGTCAAATGGTGATGCCAAATGTATAATCTACCATACAAAAGAAAGTTCCCTTTTAATTTTATGTTGTGAGCCTTTAATGGCTACGCAATTTCTCCAGCCCCCGAAATCCCCCTTTAAAGCAAGCAAAGAGCAGGACTATGTTAGTCCACCCCAACATGTCTATCATGTTTGTCCTTATTGTCAAGAGTATGTTAGAACAAATGACAAGATAGATTTAGAGGACATGAGAAGAGAGTCATGAAACATCTAGTATTAGTCAGGGCTCTCTAGAGAAACAGGACTGATAGGATGTCCTTCTTCCATTTCCATAGGCTGTCATCAGAAGGTGTGGCCCATATTAAGGGTGGCTCTTCCCACCTCAAAAGGTGCAAATTAAGGGTGGTCTTCCCATATCAAATGATTTTATCAAAGAAAAGCCCTCTTAGGTATATCCAGTTGATTGGGGGTTAGTTAATTCCATGTATAGTCAAGTTGACAACTAAGAATAGCCATCCCACATCTAAAGGATCAATCCCTACCCCAATAAAGAGAAATGTGGCAATCTTTTTTTTCTATAATTTATTCTTTGACTCACGTTTCATCCCAATATGAGCCCCTCCCTCCTCTCCTCTCAGTCCCTCTCTTACAAGTCTCTCCCCCATTACCCTATCCCCTTCTTGAGGAAAGCAACTAATGTACCTCTTCAGCATTCGTTTCAAGTTCACTTCTTTTTATGATTTATTTATTTTTATTTTATGTGCATTGGTGTTTTGCCTACAAATAGGTCTATGTGAAAGTGATAGATCCCTTGGAACTAGAATTACAGACAGTTGTGAGCTGCCATGTGGGTGCTGGAAATTGAACCCAGATTCTCTGGAAGAGCAGCCAGTGCTCTTAAAATGCTGAGCCATCTCTCCAGCCCCGGATCACCTCTGTCAGAACCAGGACTGTGGGAGAGGGCAGGTAAGTCTAGGCAGACCCACAGGAAGCAGGAGCAGCCTGGGCTGTAGGTAGGTTGCTGTGTGGAATGTCAGGAGAGCGGGCTTGAGAGGGAATAGACAGCAGGAACCTGAGGCAGAGGTTGGGAGGGCACAACACTGGAGAGCTCCTGGTCAGAAGCACTGAACAGACCTAGCCTGCAGGAAAGCTTATTCACAGGGACCCAGTCCTGAGAGCTGAATGGGGGTGTCCTTGGGCTCCAAGAGAGATGTGTTCTCAGAGATGGTAGCCTTGCAGTGTTTATGTATCCAGTCACATCTGAAGCACTCTGCGGGCACTGTGCCACTCCACCCTTAGGCTCATGGGTCTCTGAGGCTGGTACAGCTATTCCTCCCATTTAAAGACTGGCAAACAAATGACAGCTACGTAAGTTGTCAAGCTTTCAGGTTTATGGTAAAAAGGCAGACTTCCCAGATCTAATGAGTTTGAAATTCCCATTCTTGCCCTTCTACTATAGGAGAAGGAATTAGAGGAGACCAGAGCAAAGGCAGGTCACTGAGCCTGGAAGAACAGGGTGGGGTGGGGGTGGGTTTAAATACATATTTTGATGAAGGGCTCAGGTTTAGGAGCAAGACTGAACTGACTCTGAGGAATGAGGCTGGGATGATGTGACCCTAGAGACAGAGTGCAGCTTAGAGCCCCACTTAGAGTCTCATCTGAGTCAAACAGCCTCTAGCTATTTATCCACTACTGAGCAAGAAAAGACTTTAATCCTGAGAAGTGCTGATTCTAGAACCCTAGGCATGGCTATACGAGACCCTGTGAAGGCAGAAAGCCATTCAGCCAGTAAAATTTTGAACTCTGATTGTCTTATCTGCTAATATTTCTCTGAAGGCGATCTCAAATTCTTTTGGGATGAGGTGGGGAATAAGCCTGAAACATGTACATGTCTGTATGATAGATACTTCCCCTAAGCAGCCTTTAAAAGTCTGTTTTTGTTAACTGCGACTGAGTTGTCCCCATGCCTTCTGGGGTTCTCTGTGAAGTCTGAATCTGAGCGGCTCCATGTTTTGGTCTCTGAGTTTGGAGCCTTCATGTAATTTTTTATATGTGCTGTCTCTCTCCTCCAAGGGACTAGTCTTAAAAAAGATGAAAGGAAGAGACAGTGGCAAGGTGTGGGCACACACAGAGCCTGCGGTGAGAACAAATGCCATTCGTGGGTGCCAGGGAAAGTTACAGCATTGCTGGAGTTCCACCTCACACTTCCAAACTGTCATGAGAAACTCAGTCACAGGCCTAACTGAAATCGGCATGACTGTCTCAGACAGGTACTTCCTTCCTGACACTGAGATTTTGACCTGAGGAGAAAAGAGCTGGAGACTGAGGCAGTATGGAAGATTGGGGGGTGTCAAACAAACGATAGGGTGGTGGGGCTGTTCTGAAGTGTGGGCCTTCGTGGCAGTACCATGGAGTGCAGAGGCACCTTGCCTGGCCCTTGGCATCCTCCCAAGGCTGCTCTATAACAGACAACTACAGCTGGGACAGGACAGCACAAGAGGTAGCTCTGAGGTGCAGTTCCCAGCAGCCAGGAGGAAGGCCAACCCAGGACACCACTAAGCCAGCAGCTCCTGAGGGAGAGATGAAGGCACATCACATCGGCTAAGGAGCACAGAAGGGGATGCTCAAATATTCTAGACCAGTCAATTTTTCACAGATCACAACCAGACAGCAGATTCTCTGCAACGTTTCCCTCTTCCCTTTCCTTCTTTGCTATTCTGAAAAAGCTCATTTCTCCAGCATCCTATACTTTGAAATAATAAACAACAGCAGTTTTGGGGCTAGAGAGATGGAGCTTACTCCTGGCCCTCTAGTAAGTACTTCAGTCAAGGTAAGGAAGCATTCTGACACGAGTCCTTCCTTCTCTGTCATGATGGAGAGCCACGTGTGCTGCAAGCCACAGTGCTCAGTAAGGAGTCTGAGAGCACCTGGGCGCCCACCGCCCCTAGGGGCCATCTCTTATGGATGAGTAGCTCATGGCATACAGCACATGTTCTTTTGTCTTCCTGATGTGCATGGGGCTGCCCTGGGACCCCAGAGCTCTTGCTTTTCCCCCACCCTGCTTTCCATGTCATGCCACACAGTGGAAGAAGTCCTGTTGCCTGAGAGATGCTCAGAGAGGTACAGCCAATGTCCCCGGTTGCCTCTGTTTATCACACAAAGAAACTAATGCAAAATAATGGAAAGAATGCTTATACTTATACAATACCATGAAATGTATTCATCATCATCAAAACATCAGGACCCCACTGTGAGAATGTTACCAGTACATTTGCTGCTGGCAGAGTTAATTTAGCTCTGACAGCTCCTGCAAGAGAACACAGGCTGCTAGCACGGAGCAGATACTGAGCTTCCTTGCATCTTCCTCCTCTTCTGGACTTGGCTGCTTCTAAGCACGGTCAGGCTTGTTTCTGTTTGGCCAGGAATTAGCACTGTGTCTGGCCCAGGTAAAGTAACAAGGAAAATAAAATCTACAGATTGTTTGTTATGGTTTCAAGATGAAATATTGCCCACCCACCCTACCCCTACTCCTGCCCCTGCCCCTGCCCTTCCCTGATCTCTAGCTAGCTGGTAGCAGTGTCTTGCGAAGTTCTAAATCTTTTAGGAGGTGAGGCCAATTGGTGTTGCTGGGGGTGGGCCCTGAAGGTCATAGTGCAGCCCTGCTCCTGGGTCCCCTGTCTCTGCTTCTTGATTGGTGCTTTGTAAAAAAAAAAAAAGGTAGTTGAAATCTCCTGCCATGACAGATAGAACCCCAGCAGCCACACCCTCCTGCCATGACAGACAGAATTCCAGCTGCCACACCCTTCTGCCATGACAGACAGAACTCCAGCTGCCACACCCTTCTGCCATAACAGACAGAACCCCAGCTGCCACACCCTCCTGCCATGACAGACAGAACCCCAGCTGCCACACTCGCCTGCCATGATGGAGGGTCTCCCCTCAAATGCTGAGCACAAATAAATCTTTCTCCCTTGCTATTTCTTGTCAGGCATCTGATCAGAATGCTGGGAAATGTAACTAATACAGAACCTAAAGCCTTCAATCTCTTTCCCACTGTTCTGTTGAGTGTTGCAATTTGTTGAAACATTGTTTTGGATGACATAATCCCTCTCAAAAACATTTCCAAAGAAAGAAGTAAGGGACAAGGGGAGAGGGAAGAGCTGGAAAAGTCTCATCCAGGTGGCAGGTGTTGTAAGTGGACCACTGTGGAATGCCATATGCCTTCTACTGCATCTTTCCATGAGCTCAGTGGTTCCCCATGCCCTCTGGCACTGAGGCAGTGAACATTCTGAGCTGGCTGGCTCTCAATGCTAGACTGGCCAGGGGACACCATATCTAAATAGCATTGAACCAGCAAAATCCTGGGGCTGTCTTTTGAGTTACTCTCTCCCCACAACCCAGGCATAGTTTAAAAGAGCATAAAGCACAAATGAAAGTTCAGCTTGCAGAGCCAGAGCCCGACCAATACAGAGGTGGATACATGCAGCCAAACATCAGACTGAGCCCAGGGACCCCAATGGAGAAGTTAGGGCAAGGACGGAAGGAGTTTGGAACTCTAAGAACAACAATATCAACCAACCAGACCCCAGAAAGTTCCCAGAAACTAAACCATCAACCAAAGAGTACACATGGAGGACCCATGGCTCCAGCTGGATATGTAGCAGAGGATGGCCTTATCGGGCATCACAGGGAGAAGAGGTCCTTGGTCCTGTGGAGGCTCGATGACCCAGTGTAGGGGAATGCTAGGGCCGAGGAGGTAGGAGTGGGTGGGTGGGGGAGCACCCTCATAAAGGCAGAGGGAGGGGATAGGGAGTTTGTGGAAGGGAAACTGGTAAGGGGGATGACATTTGAAATGTCAATAAATAAAATGACCAATAAAAAATGAAGAAAAAAAATAAAGATAATATCCAGTAAAAAAAAAAAAAAGTTCAGCTTATCATTGAGAGTGCTAGCTGCCACACTCCTATCCCAAGTCAGCAAAGCATAAGACTTACTTGAAATCTTAAACGCTGTAGGAGACAGAGGGACCCACAGGGTCATGGTGACATTCTAAGCCTCCCTGTTAGGACCCCCTGTCTCCCGGCTGCAACAAGGAGTCAGAGATGCAATGTGTACATGGAGCAGATGCCTGAGCCTCAATGGCACCTCACCCCTGCTTCCTATGCAGTGCATATGGGAACATACTAGAGTCATTTCCCCCCTTTAAGAACATTCTTTATATGGTTCATTTAGCTTTCAAGATATCCCTGTATCCTTACATACCATGTCCCTGTGGCCAGAGCTTACCCTCCCATCCCTTTGGAGAAATGGAAAGAACTAGTTTGATTTCTGGATGAGCAGTTGTAGAAGTTATGGGTTTAAGGTGAGAAGACAAAGAGAATTAACTATCCAGTTTAGCCTACCACATCTCAGAAAGGCTGAGCTTGGCTGTTTAGACTCTCATGGTCTCAGAGTCATCCATGTTGGTCTGTGGCTAGTGCTCCTCCCAGTCCCGAAAACATCCTCATGGGGAAGAGGCAAGGTCAGCCAAAGAGAGGAAACAGGGAAAACTGTTTTCCAGGCCTCCACTGAAACTACTCACTGAAGCCCAAGCTAATCTTGTCTCAAGCCTAAGATGAGCTCTCAAATGCACCCACAGCGGCATCAGGCAGTTTTCAAATGTTAAGCTTTCGTTTTACTTTGTTGGCATGCACTTCATACAGGCTACAGACATGGTTTGGTTCCAGGAAACATGACCTCTTAGCCCCAAACCCAGGGTCCCTCCCTGGGCTGCTGGCTGGAATACTCAGGACTATATAAGCTGATCCCCTCCCATCAGGCCCCTGCCTTTGTGCAGTGAGCTGTTATTGTTGGCTCCATATGTAGCTTTTGAAGGGAGCTCCAGGCTGCTTTCCTCTCCCTCAGCCATCTAAAGAGAGGCCCTCTAGAGTGGATCAAGGGCTTAAAAGAGCTCTTGGGAAAACACAGGTGGCCTGGCCACTGAGGCTTTCTGTGGTAGGAATGAGAGGCATACAAAGCCTTTAGTGTGTGTTTTCTCATCCTCCCCAGGGGCAGGTGCAGAAAAAGAGCCCCGCTTATGGGCGGCCCACTTCAGAGTGGAACCAGGGGATGGGAGGTCTGCTGGGGATGTGCCAGGCAAGCACTGGTCGAGTCTTCAGACACTTGGAGATGTCTTTTCATGTGCTTGTGGGCCTTATGAACATAAATGCATCTAAAAGGATAACTGACCTGGCGGTGGTATACTCCAGCACTCAGTAAGCTAAAGCAGGAAGATTGGGAGTTCAAGATCGTCCTGGGTTGCCAGTGAGATCCTGTCCTCGAAAGCCAAAGAGGAAGAGTTTGGACCTGGAGAGGTCCTTTGCCTTTCTGAGAATAGATCTTAAGCACCAGGTTCCTCTCTCATCACACCACAGGCTATGATCTTGTTCCTCTTGCACAAATAAAATGGCATTGAGAGGTGACAGCAACTGGATGGAATTGTGGGTGATAGCTACATGAATGGAGACATCATTGCTGATTTGCTTTCTCACTTGAAAAAAATCTGTGAAAACACACTGGAGTCATAGGATGAAGATGGCTCGTCCTGAAGCTGATGTGTCTGACAGCAAGTGCTGCGTGCGTGCTTGTGTGCGCGCACCGTGCTGTCAAGTCTGATGGGTCATGCTTCCCAGCCAGCTGGCTAAGTGTAGTGCTGTGCCCTAGCCACAAGAGACACCGGCAGCTTTGGACACAGCCGGGTTATCACTGTGATCCTTTACAGTCTGTTCCTCGTCACCCACCCTGCTTCCCGCTTGTGTACTGCAGCTGGGATACTTGTGAGCTTTCTTCCTTCTAGGCCTTTCCATGAGCTATTTCCACTATCCAGAACACTCTTTCCCCTAGCTCTCTATCTTGCTAACTCCTCCTTACCTCTTAGGCTCAACCTTGGGTATCTCTTCCTCCAGGACACTTCCCGTGGGGTTTAGCCTTGCTGAATGTTGGACTCGGCTGAGCCTATGGAAAAAGTCTTAACCTGCTTGTACTTTTCTTACCTGCACCAGACAAAGCAGCTGCAGTTGTGATGTTGAGGCTTCTCTTACATATGTCTGAAATTTTGATCCTGCTAGAGAAGGCCAGAGAAGGGCCAGGGTTGTTCACAGAACCACACACAGTGATGGTCTTCAGGGAATGCAGATCAACAAACTGCAAAAGGCTTATTTTTTAGATTGACACACGTGGATGTCAGCAAAGAAAACTGCCCTCTCCTTTCTGCAGTGTGCCTCACTGTTTGCAGATGGTTCTAGCTGACAGTCACATGACTTCACCCGGGCCACCAGGCCGCTGCTGTTCAATCTGGTGTTCACCTGTGCAAATCAGAGACTCCAGAAGAAATGTTCCGAGGACTCTGACATTTAGATGATCAGGCGGCCCTGAGGCAATACCACAGTACTGTTTTCTCATCATAGCACATAGGAGGAGGGAAAGCTCTTTTCTTTGAGGCACCAGGTATACAAAGTCATCTTCTCAGTTCTTTCTAGTCTTATCTAAATCTGGAAGTTTCCGTACCGTATTCATGTCCATTTGACTTCTAGGTTTACTTCGGTCATTCCAGAGCAAGCTATGACATTCTGAAGTCACCTGATCAGGCCTGTCAGGTCCCTGTGGAGGGTGGCTTGTTCTCTTTGAGCCCTCCTGGACTGCTGGGAGCTGACAGAGGAACTCCTGGGATACTGGGTGGCCTGTCTCCATCAGCATCTCTCCAGCCATTTTTTGTTCCTCAGAGCTGCCTGCAGGTTGTACGGTCCTAACCCTGCTGTCCCACATCCTCCAGCACTATGCACAGAACATGGAGCACATGGAGCACAGATGCACAATGAGTGTCCATGGCAGGTGGAGACACTGTGCTCTGGAGGCCATGGACTTCCATAGGTGGCTCCCTCTGGGAATCAGGCACTAGAGAGTCCAGGTGAAGCCCAAACACCCTCATAGGGGGAAGGCTTAGAGGCAGTCTAGTGAGAGCATACAGCTGAGCTCTGTTAGATTTTTTTCCCCAATATCTAAATTCCAAGATAATTTCACACAAGAACAGACATTTCTAACATCTCTTAAACAACCCCATGCAGCCCTGAGCCCACATCCCACCTTGACACTGATGGCATTGATGGCAATTGCTCCTTTAGGGGTGATTTGGTCCCTTACCATCCATATTACCCGTGTGACTATGAGCCCTGTGAGCTACCCATGATGTACTGGAATAGATTAGAAATGCAGCCACACTGTGGTCAGAAGAGCAAAGGAAATGGCAATTTGAGTCCTGAGTCTCCTGAACGTTCGATGTTCTCTGGTATCTCTGTGTCTTTCTCACCTAGAAAACTATTCATTTTGCAAGCCTGCTCACCTGAGCCAGCACCATTGACTTTAAGGGGAGGGGTGGGGCAAGGCTAGAACATTTGCTGGCCCCTTGTGCTTCCCTAGTGCTCTGTACTCTGTCAGCCCACAGTTGGGAGTCTGATTTCTGTTCTTCATGTGTTTGTACTGTATTAGTATTATATGAATCCATTTTGAAAAACACCTGAAGTTCTATGAAAGGTTTGAAGTGAGACTAGATGTTGTGAGATACATTTTGTTGGGAGAGACAGCATGCTACAGCGTAGGGGCAGGAAAAGGGCCCTCTTGGTTAAAAAGATCAAATGAGAACTTAGTGGCAGGCCTCTTCAGGTCTTCTGCATGGATAATTTGAAGAGCGAACACACTTTCAACCCCAGGGGGATTCTCATTAGCAGGAAGTAAACAAGAAGTATGCCCTGATTTTAGAAAATAAGGAGTTTCCAATAAATGTCTGAAATAGTCCTGGTTCTAAGTATCATTATGCCCTTCAAAATGAATGTTCTAGGAGGCCTGCCTTCTAATCAGCAAATGTGCGTGTCAGAGCTGGCTATAAAAAGAAGCAGTACTTAGGTGTCCATTCCTTTACCACAGAAGGAAACTGAATAACAACATACACATGCTATGTGGCCAGTGAGGAAGACCTTTGGGCTCTGCTTCAGAATAGCTCTTGTCCTGTGCAGTCTAATCTGCTGGGCACCTAGCAACCCGAGACTACCAGACTGGAGAGTGTGCAGTGGAGACATAAACAAGTGTTGTAGGGAAACCAGGGTGGGAGCCCTGGGGACCAGTGTCTGCTGACCAGGGAAATAGGAGGGCAATTATCTCTCCACCCACTGTCACTGTCATCAGAGTACATCCTATAACTATCATTTAAATGCTACATGCCCAATGTCATTTTCTAAGTTTAATCCCTGCCACCCTACAAGTTAGGTCAAATTCTGATTCCTTTTGACAGACAAGGAAACTGTTGCAGAGGGTGACTTGTTGGAGGTCACACACAGTTAAGAAAGAAAGAGCCGCCCAGGTGCTCTGACACACCCAGGATCAGAGGTGAGGAGGAACCAACATCTATCCCAACACCGGGAGTAACTGGGACCATCGGGTCCAGGCACACAGGAACTCCACCAGCCCAGTGGCTCGGGTTCCTTCTGGTCTCTCTGGGCTGGTGTCCTGAGTAGACCTTGGGTGCAAGCTCTGCAACTAGTCCCACAACACAGAGAGGAAGCCCCACTCCCAGGTGCTCTAACAAGCCCAGGATCCCAGGATCCCAGAATCACAGGATCACAGAGACAGCTTGACTCTAAGGAGTTCTGACACAACCAGGATCACAGGAGGGACAGGCTCCAGTTAGATTTAGCAAGGGCAGGTAGCACTAGAGATAACCAGATGTCGGGAGGGGGGGGGAAGTGTAAGAAAATAAACAACACAAACCAAGGTCACTTGGCATCATCAGAACCCAATTCTCCCACCACAGCAAGTCCTGGACACACCATCACACTGGAAATGCAAGATTCAGATATAAAATCACTTCTCATGGTGATGATATAGGACTTTAAGAAAGACATAAATAACACCCTCAAAGAAATACTAAAGAACACAGGTAAACAGCTAGAAGCCCTTCAAGAGGAAACACAAAAATCCCTTAAAGAACTACAGGAAAACACAATCAAACAGGTCAAGGAAATGAGCAAAATCATCCAGAATCTAAAAATGGAAATAGAAACAATAAAGAAATCAGAAAGAGGGACAACTCTGGAAATACAAAACCTAGGAAAGAAATCAGGAATCATAGATGCAAACATCACCAACAGAATAAGAGATAGAAGAGAGAATCTCAGGGGCAGAAGACACCATAGAAAACATTGACACAACAGTCAAAGAAAATGCAAAAAGCAAAAAGCTCCTAACCCAAAACATCCAGGAAATGAAGGATGCAATGAGAAGACCAAACCTAAGGATAATAGGTATAGAAGAGAGTGAAGACTCCCAATGTAATGGGCCAGTAAATATCTTCAACAAAATTATAGGAGAAAACTTCCCTAACCTAAAGAAAGAGATGCCCATGAACATACAAGAAGCCTACAGAACTCCAAATAGACTGGACCAGAAAAGAAATTCCTCCTGACACAAAATAATAAAAACACCAAATGCACTAAACAAAGAAAGAATTTTAAAAGCAATAAGGGAAAAAGATCAAGTAACATTATAAATGCAGATCTATCAGAATTACACCAGACTTCTTACCAGAGACTATGAAAGCTAGAAGATCCTGGGCTGATGTCATACAGATCCTACGAGAACACAAATACCAGCCCAGGCTACTATACCCAGCAAAACTCTCAATTACCATAGATGGAGAAAACAAGGTATTCCATGACAAAACAAAATTTACACAATATCTTTCCACAAATCCAGCCCTACAAAGGATAGAAAACATCAACATAAGGAGCAAAACTATACCCTAGAAGAAGCAAAAAAGTAATCTTTCAACAAATCCACACAAACCTAATTCCACCTCTTACAACAAAAACAACAGGAATGTGACAATTACTTTTTCTTAATATCTTAATATGAAAATAAATATTACCAACATATCCTAATCGATTGAAATCCAATAATATGAGGAATTAGAAATTTGTTGATTGTC
>JADRCD010204131.1:5000-12759 GCA_019843815.1 Montemys delectorum | reverse complement strand
CCTCTAGCTGTCCCATCCTCGCCCCTCCTGCCTCTCACCTCTGATAGGAAGTGAGGAGACCCGTTCATCTGGGGACCAGGCTTTGCAGAGCCGGGAGGTGCAGGGGGATCTTGGCACTACAAGGAAGGAACACAGTAAAAACTTACCGGCTTCTCTAGACAAATATTCAAGAGGGTTAGGTTAGGCATCCCCTCTTTGTAAATGACTTCATTAGTAACTAAAGCTCTGAGTGCGTGCGTGCATGCATGCATGCATTCGTGCATGTGTGCATGCTCGTGAGTGCATGCGCACATGCTGTGGTAAAGGCCCCAGTGCTGATTCTCAGAGGAACACATAGCTAAAGCACTTTAGTATCAGCCTATCACTGGGTACCTATTGAATTAGGCTGTTGTTTTATGTAAAGGGAGCCAGTAGTGTCTTGTGGAGGAGAGTGTGGTAACTCTGAGGATAGTCTGAGTGCAGAACATAAAGCTAAGTCCAGATGCTCACCTGGGGCCATCCACAGACTGGGCTCTAGAAAAACGCTGGCAAATGTGTTTCATCATCATCCAGATTAACTTGGTGTGCATGGCTGGCTCTCTGTTCTAGCTAAAAGTAAAATCAGGCATATTTTGTTCATCTGTGTTCATACAACTCAAGAAGCATGGTAAATATTGTTCTATTGTCTTCGACCAGTATGGAAAAGCAGCCTCTTTAGTCAAGGCAATCCTTCTGCAGGGGCCTGGGAAGTCACAGAAGTCTCGGCTCCCCTCCTGTCCGGCCAGCAGTGTCTGAAGTCTTATAAAGCTGTCGTTGGGCACTTCCGGCTTTTTCTCTGATCATGTGCTTCGAAAGCCTTTGCAAGCTTCCTCAGTCCTCCTGCAGGTTCCTGTGATCCCACATGTCTGACATCACCACCCAGGACCCCACTGCTCCAACTCCAAGCTCAATACTGATAAGAGAGACAGAACAGAAGCAGCACTGCCCTGATTTGCCCACTGTAGAAAGGTTGAAAATCTCACTATAGCTCAGCATCTGGGAGATCTTGAAGGACAGCAGAGACCATAGCAAAGGACCTACAGATGGTTTGCTATACGCTATGAGCTCAAGGGGACAGATGACCCGAGAAACACTTCAGGTATCATGAGCTATGGCTCCAAGCAGAAATCCTCGCCAATAGGCTGTGGAGATAGCTTGGTAAATAAAATGCTTGTTGTTTAACTGTAAAGAACCAGTTTGTTCCTTAGAACCCTTGTCAAAAGAAAATAGTTTCTGTCTCTACCAGATATGGAATAGACACCCCCAAAACAATACAGACGATTGCCATTTCTCTTGGGTACCCCAAACATGTGTTAGTGATGCTTTTGCTGAAGCATCGCACTTGGGTCACAGGATCTGAAGAAATCAAGCTGGTACTACCCTGGAAACCTCTTCGCTAAGTGCCTGACTCCGTGCTGCCAGAAGCTGCTATGCAGGTCGAGAGGGTAGAAGAATCCGAGGCCGTAGCAGCAGAGATGTGGGAACGAACCACCACTTCTTTACTGGATTCCACAGGATGAAGCCATGCATGGTTCTCTAAGCCTGGCCAGCCCTCAGATGAGGAGGTCATAGGTCTTTGGGCTCAAAAAAGCCTGCTCTAACCTGAGGAGCTATTAGTAGCTGAAGGCCATGGTGGTAGGGAGAGTTAGTCTGGGATGTGGCCCTGGTAGGTGGTCCACGCTCCTGTAGATGGCTCTGAACCCACGCAGCACTGATTTGTACTCAGTTGCTTGCTAAGTACTTAGTTTTACAAATCCTATTTGGCCCCAACTTTATACCACTCAGCGGAATCTGATACATCAGTGCTAATGCAGAAGGAGTGGCAGCCTAACCCAAACTAGGCTTAAAGCACCCACTTAATATGTATTGCATCTTGAGAGTAGGGCATCATGAGCCGGTATTCCTGGGAGTTTCTGTGCCAGCAGTGCCTCTATAGGCTTCTGTTTCTGTGGAACAAAGTTCAGAAACTGTGTCATATCCCACCTCATTTTTAAGTGTCCCTCTAGGAACATTTCAAAAAATACTCATTGTTTCTTTTCTTTTCTTTCTTTTTTTTTTTTTTTTTTTGACTAATGAGGAAAATCTATGTGTAATAATAATAACAACAACAACAACAACAACAACAACAACAATAACAACAACAATAACAACATCAACTTCACATAAAACCTTGACTAGTTTCAGTGGAATGTGGTTGTAGCGCCTGAGGAGCTTCCTGGACAGCGTCTGAGGTGTGCTCCTCTCTCATGGCCACTTCATCCCTTCTGTCAGTTACTAGTCACAGAAGGCAGAGTTGCTTAACCAAGGAAGGGTGGGGCAAATGTGAAGGATTGCATTTCAAGATTCTAGTAATGTTTGTGGTCCTGGGCAATGGTTCAGTCAGTAAAGTGCTTGCCACCGTGCAAGGGCTGATTCCGACCCCCAAAATGCATGCAAAAGCTGGGCTGTGTGGCACAGGTCTATAATCCCAGCCAGGGCAGTCGAGGAGGTCCAAGTTAAATGAGAGAGACTGTCTCAAAAAATAACGTATGTATTTCCACATACATATACACACTCAAAACACATGATAGTAACATCTTATTTTAAAATATAAGGAATTGATGATGATTTTCATATACTTTCATTCATGGATTTTAGTTTCATACCCATAGTATTTCATATGCCTGTACACACACACACACACACACACACACATATACACACTCTAACTGTATACATGTGTTATTATATACATGTGAACCAAATGCCTACCATTCATAAAGCGTCACGTGGAAGAAGCCTAATAAAGCATCCCTGCTGTGAAGAAGTTAGGGAACAGGATCCCAGCCAGTCCTTTAATAGGCAGGCGTTGGTCATACAGGACTAGACGCTCTGCCAGGCTCTGGGTGGAGAGGGAAGGAGAGAATACCAGGCCTGGAGATATGTGCCAGAATGGTGACCCAGGTAATGAATTGTTCTGAAGCCAAAGAATAGAGAAGCATTGCTATCAGAGTCCATCATGAAAGGCTTGTAGGCAGCAGCAACTTTGGAGCTGCATGAAAATGCATTTTCTGTACACGTAATTCTTAGAGCATGTTTCTTTTTCAATTATATTAAATTTTGAGACACATAAGCAAGTGATCTTTTCTGATTTTTTAATGTCATCTGATTTTGTAAGTAAATCTTTAAAAATTCCAGCTCCACTCAAAATAATCCAAGACCATTTCCTATGACTTAAAGTATTTATCAAGCAAGGACATGATTCCTCCAGAGGCCATTGTACGGAGCCCTAAGTGTGGTAGATATAAGCCAGAGCCTGTCTCCAGTGTTATATCTTGTAAGTTGGTTTAAAAATCTTTTTTTGCTATGCTTGCTCTAGCTCTGATACTTGAAAAACAGAAATTTTCAAAAAACAAATTATTACGAAATTGTCTTTCAGTGTTCCATATACTACCAAAGACTTAGAAAATGCAAAGACAAACACAGAAGTGCTTTGCATGTTAGTGTGCATGTTCCCAAAGCTGCATAGCCAGCTGAATTAGGAAAATGCTTGTAAACATCGCCGTGCTGTTGATGCGGAGCAGCATGGTGAGAGAGAGGAGGCAGCATGCCCCGGTTCTCCCACTAAATGAAAAGACAATTGAATCTCAAGCGAATGGCCAGCAACGCCCTATTTCTTATGAAATATGGCAGCATAATGAATAGGAGGTAAAAAAAAAAAAAATGTCTTGGCTTTCAAGTCCTGATGGTTGTGATGAGATTGAGTCATAGTACATTCTGTTTGATGTCTCTGCAAAATGTATGCATGTCCTCTGTGCAGAGAGCATGGACAAAGTGTGTGCATGGTCCTCTGTGCAGAGAGCACGGGCAAAGTGTGTGCATGGTCCTCTGTGCAGAGAGCATGGACAAAGTGTGTGCATGGTCCTCTGTGCAGAGAGCACTGGCAACCCGACGCAGATGCAGCTTGTTGTGTGTGTGTGTGTGTGTGTGTGTGTGTGTGTGTGTGTGTGTCTGTCTGTCTGTCTGTCTGTCTGTCTATCTGTATTCTGAGTGGAATTTATATAGAACAGTTTTAATTCTCCTAATTGCAACAGCTTCTCACACACAGGGAAAGCCATCAGTCAGGTACAAAAGCAATTGCTCAGGATTTGAAGGAATTTGACAATTTTGTTGTAGTTTCTAGCCTGGCAGGTGGTAATAATGCCTATGCCAGCACTGTCAAAATATGAAAATTAAAGTGACGGTGGGTTTTAATGAAATCCATTTGACAAATATAATTAAGGTGTTTTAATATGAAGTCCTGTAATAAAGACTACCGGTGGACTCCCCGAGGTCCTGACTAATTGTGTAGATTGCTTTTAAGCTTTGAATAGTTTTATTGGATAATGAACTGTTAAGAAGTGTTAGATCTTTCTTAAGCAGAATTTGGTTTGAAAAAGAAGAGGAGAGACAGGCCTGAGGTGTGGCATTTTAAACATAATTAGAGGAGAGATTTAAGTTAACATCTTTGATCTTGCTGTCAGTTTTTGATTAGAGCTGTAAATGCTTTAATCAAGTGGAGTGTAGTCATTACATTCTAACTGTTTTTTAAACTGCGAAATCACTGAGACATTGACATCAATTTTAACACATTCTGAAAATTTGCAGCAGAATTAGGTTTCTTTACTAAGTGTTTACAATAGACTATCAGATTATACTGGTACAATGGCAAAATTATCCTTCACTAAGGAGTAGTCTTGTTTCCTTCTCATTGAGTGGAGCAATAAAATGCTACAACCACTCGACATGTGTTGGTCTTTCTAGGAATGTATACGTTGAACATGTATGCCATGAATCTGTTCTCTTAAAAAATGGATATATAAGAAAATGACCTCACATTACTCAATAACTTTTCTTTTCCCAGAGAACCATTGTTTGCCCTCCCGATGGTTACCTGATATCACATTTGGTTTATATTCCCATGCCTGGTTTTTAAGAAGCATTCAGCTAATATTTTTTTTTTTTTTAACAAATGAGGAATCAGCTTACCATTGCTAAGTAGATGCCTTGCTTAAATTCTTTTCCAAGAATTCAGAGGGTCGGAAGTAAGTGAGCTCTGAGGGAGAGCTGTAGTGATTCCCTCCCTGCCTGCTGCCTCTTATGACTCCGTTACTCATTACAGGGCACACACGGGCACGTGTTTGATATCTCTGACAAGGTTTGGAGAGCATCACTGAGGTGACAAGTGTGGGCCAGTGCTCCTTAGTAGATAGAAACTGGCCTCTTAGGCAGTTCACCCTCAGTTGCAAAGTGATAGGGTTATTTTAGGAAGCCATGCCCCAAGGCCATGCGTTGACTCTGGTAAGAAGTAACCCACATTAATTACAAGGTCTTGAACTTCCTGCCTCTGTATTATGTGCTACGCAGGACATAATGTAAGTAGTTAAAGCAAGACGGGCCAATTAGATGATCTAACCCAGTCTGCGCAGAATAAAGAGCATGTGAATTTCTCCCAGTTCTAGAGTTACCCTGGCTACCTTAACCAGCATTTAGTGCTGTCTCCCGGGTCTGCTCTTCTCCTCATTCCTCTTCTCCTCTTGCCTGTCTCCCTCCGTCTATCTGTTTACCCATTCATCTGAGAATCATGGGATGTGCTATATGCCAAACATTGTGCAGAAAGAAAACCCCACCCACCAGAACCCTGCTGCCCGGTTAGGTGGCACCAGGTGAGAGATAGACTTAAGAAGAAAGGCCTGTTTTGGCATCAGGTTCCAAGGTATGGTCCATCAATGGCAGCAGGAGCTTGAGGCAGTTGGCCATATTATACCCACAGCCCGAAGTCGAGAACAATCAAGGATGCTGCCCAGTTCCCTCCCTCTCTTAGTCCCAGCCCCCAGGTCCTGGAGGGAAGATGCTACACATCTGCATAACACCAACCCAGACAGTGCTTCAGAGGTATGACAGATCCATGGTGACTAAATCTCATCGGGGTGACAATCACGGTTAACCATGAACAGATAACAAGACCAGGGCTCCCGCTGCCGACAAGCCCAGCAGCCAAGAGTGCTTACTGTTCACATGGAGGACATGGGTTCAGTTTCCAGCTCGTACGTGCTAACTCATCCGTGTCTGTAACTGTAGTTCCAGGGACCCAGTGCCCTCTTTTGACCTCCCTGGGTCCCTGCATACTTGTGTCACATATAGACTTGGGTAAGCATGCACATAAAGTGAACAGATACATGAACAAATAGTTTTAAATGGTAGCAGGACAGCATCCTACAGTCTTAGTGTTCACTTTGGTTTGCATCCCACTTGATAGGTTCACTAGGAAAAACAGATGCCTTTCAACATCTGCACTGCAAACCTTCCTGGAAATGTAACCTTTTCTGTAAAGGATCCGAAAGAATCAGGAGACAGGACGGGGGGGGGGGCATAAATCACACTCAGATTTTTAAGTTGTATCAGAAGACGTCAGCGTCATTATCAGTCAGGTTAGCTTGCGTGGAGGCAAGAAGCCTGGAGAGGGAGGCGAGATGTGATTCTTGAAGACTGGGATGCTGAACAGGTCTGCGGAGAGCACCCTTGTGTCACTGGTCCACACACTTGACACTTTCTTCCACTCAGTGCTCGAATCTTGTTTTTCAGGTCACTCCCTCCCATTTGGGTGTGAGCTGCAGGGTGCTTTATCCTATGTGAAGTCTCCACACTGCCTGCTACACTGCTGGCTCCCAGGAATGTTCTGTGGACTTGGATTTCTAACCTTACTATGATCCAAGCTTTGCTCCCATGGGCAACCTTTCTGGAAGAGTTTATTTTTATTATCAACTTAAATAAATAAATAAATAAATAAATAAATAAATGTAGTAAATCCATGGGATAAAATAAAGGCACCTTCCAGAGTCTCCCCTTATTTCTGTGGACATGTTATAAGGATGAGAGCTCCCCAGCCTACCCTCCAAATGAATAAAAGTATTCTGACAGGACCGTGGCAATTTGCACTTTTGGGATAGTTGTTCACTGCTTTAAGATCATGATGAAAGCCCTGTAAGGGGGTGTGTGGGGGGGGGTGTTCAGATGTGATCTCTTCTGAACCCATACACATAATCAGAGCCGGTCTGCTTATGAAACCATCAACACACTATTCCCCACTGCACTAGGTGTTCTTTTGAAGTCTCTCCTACCAAGCTCTGACCTCATTTCTCAAGATGTATCCACATTTCTAAATGTGAAGTTTTGGCAAACAGAGACAGCCTCCACATGCAAGCTGTTTTTGAGTGGTGCTTCCATTTAGCACACACGGACATGAGAAAGGTGAAACACTATATCCACACCATATAGTGTTAACCAGCATTTCATTAATGATATCAGGAGGGGAGATGGGCTTCTCCATTGGTAATAAATAGATTTGTGTATTAACATTTGTGGAATATAGTAGGATCTCATGTGGAAGTACAATGAAATATTGACACATTGTCTCTGCATTGAGATTACACATATGGATTGATTTGGTAACATGAGAACCCCCCCAAACAACCTTTCTCCTACACTGTAATGAAACTCAAGAATAAACTTTTGAGAAATGACAGTCCAACGTGAACATTTCATTCAGTCTCTTACTGAGGAGGGAGATAATGCCTGTGCTGAGCTGCCCCCTTGAGACCAGAGTTTCTGAAATAGTTGAAAGGACACAGTTTTCTGTGTTGAGTGGCAGTCCTGGGGCATAGTATACAGGTTTGTGACCGATGGCTTCCTTGCTGGGCTTCTGAGAGAAGTTCTGTGATGA
>JADRCD010204130.1:25033-57177 GCA_019843815.1 Montemys delectorum | reverse complement strand
GTGTGTGTGTGTGTGTGTATGTTTACATGTATGTATGTATGTATATCATGTGTATACCTTGTGCCACAGGATTGAGAAGAAGGTGTCAGATCCCCTGGGTCTGGAATTATAAATGGTCATGAGCTGCCAAGTATGTGAGGAGAACTGAATCCAGTTCCCCTTGAAGAGCAGCTAGTGTTCTTAACCACCAAGTCATCTCTCCAAACCCTGCTTCAAAGTATTTTTTATGTGTAAACATGTTCATTTTAAAGATAGGGAGAAAATTTTCTGGACAGCTTTATTGAAGCATAATGTTCATGCTATAACTTGTAGGTGTTTCTAGCTTAGAACTTAATAAGTGTTGACACACATATTCCTTGTTAAATTATTATCATAATTAATAGATACATCAACCACACCCAAAACTTTATTCTTGTTGCTTGGGAACCTCTGCCCTGGCTCCTCCCTCTCTGTACTTCAAATGATTGTACGCTCTCTATCTCTGCTGATTAGTTTGCATTTTTTAGAATGTTCTAGAAATGAAATCACACAGAACATATTCAGGATATATTCTGTTTTTGACTGTTTTCTTTCACTCAGCATGATTATTCTGTAATTCACTCTTTGGTTTTGGTTTTTTGTTTTTTTCCAGCCAGGGCTTCTCTGTGTAGCCCTGGCTGTTCTGGAACTCACTCTATAGACCAGGCTGGCCTAGAACTCAGACATTTGCCTGCCTCTGCCTCTTGAGTTCTGGAATTAAAAGCATGTGCCACCACAGCCTAGGGAAAACCAGTTTCCTAGTCTATTTCTATGTTGAAGGACATTTGGGTTACCAGTTGTCTTTGGCTTTTATAAATAAAGTGGCATTGTATATATATTCCAATATGTTTTACATTATTCCTTGACAACTTCATAACACGTACAATGTATTTTGTTCATATTCACTCCTCTCCCCTCCCCAGTTACTCTCTTTTATTTTCTCTCTGCCCCTTTGGATCTTTCCCTTAAATCCCTCTCCTATTTTTTTTTTCTGTGATCTACATTATGTTTAATTTGGGTTGCTTATATGAGCATGGCTGAGGTGAGTGAGGGGGTTATATATACGAGTGTGGGCAGCTGACCACTGTCGAAAATGACTCCCTCTCCTCCAGCATCCATTAACTGACAATAGCTCCTTAAGCTAGGGCTGGGGCCCCATGAGCCTGCCTCCCTTTTCTGCTCACTCCTGTACAAGTCTTCGGATAACTTCTTTAAAAAAAAAACTTTTATTATTTCATAACAGATGGTTATGAGTGACTGTGTAGGTGCTGGGATTTGAACCCATGTCCTCTGGAAGAGCAGCAAGTGCTCTTAACCACTGAGCCATCTTTCCCACCTCTGGATAACTTCTTGTTTTTTTGTTTGTTTGTTTTTTGTTTTTGTTTGTTTGTTTGTTTTTGAGACAGGGTTTCTCTGTATAGCCCTGGCTGTCCTGGAACTCACTCTGTAGACCAGGCTGGCCTCGAACTCAGAAATCCACCTGCCTCTGCCTCCCAAGTGCTGGGACTAAAGGCGTGCGCCGCCGCCACCACCACCCGCCTTGGATAACTTCTTATATTTCTTCTTATATTGTTTTTGTTGTTTGAGATGGCCCACTATGGCCTTAGACTCACTATGGCTCTTCTGCTTTATTCTTCAGAGTGCTGGGATTACAGGTGAGTCAGTGCACACAGCTTCTTCAGCAGAGGAGCAGTATTTAAAATTAAACTAAGTTAAAAGTCATCTAAACTCCAGGCAGTGTTGGTGCAAGCCTTTAATCCTAGCACTCAGGCAGAGGCAGACGGATCTCTGTGAGTTCAAGGCTAGCTTGTTTGACAGAGTGAGTTCCAAGACAGCCAAGGTTACATGTGACACTGGTGTTAGAGTCAAGAATAGAAGGAGTTGGGCTGGAGAGATGGCTCAGTGGTTAAGAGAACTGGCTGCTCTTCCAGAGGTCCTGAGTTCAAATTCCAGCAACCACATAGTGGCTCACAGTATCTGTAATGAGATCTGATGCCCTTTTCTGGCATGTGTGAAGGCAGTGGTAGTGTACTCACATACATAAAATAAATTTGAAAAATAGAAGTTACTGGGACAGTTGATGCTGGTTAGCTGGAGCTAAGATATTGGCAGTGTTTTAGAAGAGACAGGCATCACTGACGTGAAATCTTCCGGGAATTGTTTTCTTTGAGCACAAAAAAGCTGTCTTCCAATGGCCAAGGTTGTACCTTGTGCTGCAGCTGGACCTGGTAATGTAAAATAATCTCCAGGAGGTACTGGTTTTGAAGGCATGAGGGGTCATGGAAAGCGACTAAGAGTTGGCCCAGTGAGAGGCCAGGAAAGCCCACTGGTGAAAGTGCAGCCTCAGTTGCAGTTGACATCCCAGGACTGAAAAGGTCATGCAAAGAAGTTGAATCTTGACATCATGAAGGGAACCTATGAGAGGTGATTGGTGAAGCCTCGTTGCACTGAAAAACTGCAGTGTTTTGAGAACAACAGCAGCAGTGGAGTGGAGTCATCTAAACCCTGGAGTGCTACAGAGGCCAGAGTTGGAGATGTGACCCAAGTCCTTTGGAGGCGTCTAAAAGATCATGTGTGGATCCCAGACATTAGAACAAGAAGCTGTAATATTGAAGTTGCCTTGGAGATCCCAAGTTGTTCCAGATGTCAAAGCCATGGGGTTCCTGCAGAGGGAAGCTGCTAACAGGGAGAAAGAATCAGCCCAAGAGAAAGAATGGTGTTGCAGTCGACAAAGCTGAAAGGATTTGGACATCAGACATGGAGATGCAGAGTTTAGAGTTTGCCCAGATGGCTTTTGGTTTTGCTTTGATCCAGCATTTCCTCACTATGATTTTTTGGGATGGTAACATTTATTTTTTGATTTTGGAAGTATGTGACCTGCTTTTTTTTTTTTTCTTTGAGACAGGGTTTCTCTGTATAGCTCTGGCTGTCCTGGAACTCACTCTGTAGACCAGGCTGGCCTCGAACTCAGAAATCCGCCTGCCTCTGCCTCCCAAGTGCTGGGACTAAAGGCGTGCGCCACCACCGCCCGGCATGATCTGCTTTTTGATTTTGATTTTATAGGGAGTTACAATTAAGAAATTGCATGAATTTCAGAAGAGACTTTGGACTTTTAAGCAAATTTAAAACTGTGATAGATTATGGGGACTTTTTCAAGTTGGACTAAATGTATTCTGCATTATGCTATGGCCCCCATAGACTCATGTGTTTGAACAAGTCTATGAAGGCCAGGGAATACGGTGGTTTGAATATGCTTGTCCCATGGGAAATGGCACTATTAGGAGGTGTGGCATTGTGGCGTAGGTGTAGCTTTGTTCGAGGAAGTGCCAAAGTGGGCTTTGAAGTTCCACCCAGGGCAGAAGAAGAGACAGTCTCTCCTGGTTGCCTTTTCTGATCAAGATGTAGAATTCTCTGAGCTGGTGAGATAGCTTAGCGGGTAAGAGCACCGACTGCTTTTCTGAAGGTCCTGAGTTCAAATCCCAGCAACCACATGGTGGCTCACAACCACCCATAATGAGATCTGACACCCTCTTCTGTTGTGTCTGAAGACAGCTACAGTGTACTTATTTATAACAATAAATAAATCTTAAAAAAAAAAAAAAAAAGATGTAGAACTCTCAGCTCCTCCTGCACCATGCCTGCCTGCACACTGCCATGCTTCCTGCCATGATGATAATGGACTGAACCTCTGAGCCTGTAAGCCAGCCCCAATTAAATGCCCTTTATAAGAGTTGCCCTGGTCATGGTGTCTCTTCACAGCAATGGAAAGCCTAAATAAGACAGATAGCAAGCTAAGATTTTCTCTGAGCCATCTTGCTGGTCCACATTTTTTGTTTTGTTTTGTTTTGTTTTTGACACAAACTCTCAATATGTATTCTAGGCTAACCTCAAGTTCTAGCTCTACCTGCCTCTGACTCCCAGATGCTGCAATCTCAAGCAAAGAATGAATAATATTTCAGGTTATTCGCTTGTACATATACAATTACACCTAGGGTAAATTCTCCAAACTAGAAAACCGGGTCAAAGGGGATGCTCGTTTACGGCTCAGGGAGATGTTACCAAGTCCTTATCCGTGGGAACGGCTATCATCTGCTAACGTTGTATAACTATTCACTTTCTTCCTCCTGCTATTGTCCACAAATTATTTCATTAACTTTTTGGTCATTTGCCAATCTGATAGGCAGAAAATGACATGTCACACAGTTTTCATTTTCATCTGAGTGCAAATTATCTTTCCAGTTATTTAATAGTCCCTCGAATGTCTTCCATATAGTTTTTCCCTTCCCCCAAAATAAGACTTAAGGACTGGCAAGATGGCTCAGTGGATAAAGGCTCTTGCTGCCCAGCGTGATAAGCTCAATTTGATAATGTGACCCACACGGTCAAAGGAAAGGACTGACTCCTACAGGTTCTCCTCTGGCCCCCAAGAGTGTACCACAGTCTCCCCCCATTTTCTCTCTCTCTCTCTCTCTCTCTCTCTCTCTCTCTCTCTCTCTCTCTCTCTCTCTCTCGCTCACATACACTTACATACATATATCCATACAGATAACAAAAATTTTTAAAAAGATTACTGGCTAAGCTAGGCATGGTGGCTCATGCCTTTCATCCCAGCACTCTGAAGACAGAGGCAGGCAGATCTCTGTGAGTTCGAGGTCAACATGGTCTACAGAGTATGTTCCAGGCCAGCCAGGGTTACAGGTTACAAGGAGAAACCCTGGGTTGAAAAACAAAAACGAACAAACGAAAAAGATTACTGGCTCTGTGGCACAATGGCTAGCCCATTGGACATCTAAACAAAAACGACTTAATAGTACTAACTTGGAAAATATCAATACTACAAAAACTCAAATAATTAATTGTTCACACTTTCTTTAAAAAGTGTTTATTTCACCTTTAATCCCAGCACTTGGGAGGCAGAGGCAGGCGGATTTCTGAGTTCGAGGCTAGCCTGGTCTACACAGTGAGTTCCAGGACAGCCAGGGCTACACAGAGAAACCCTGTCTCAAAAAAAAAAAAAAAAAAAAAAAAAAAACCCAAAAAAACAAAATTAAAAAAAGTGTTTATTTAATTTATTTTATGTGTATGTTTGTATGTATGCCTGAGTGAACATCCATGCACTACGTGTGTGCAGGAACTCACAGAAGTCAGAATAGGGCGTCTGGTCACTGGGTGCTAAGAACTAAAGACAGGTCCTCTTCACAGTGGCAAATGCTCTGAACTGCTGAGCTGTTTTTCAAGCACCAAATAATATGATATTTTTAATATCTCATGTATTTATCATGTGTATGTGTGACTGTGTGCATGCACATGGCAGGCATGGCGTGTGTGTGGGGTCAGAAGACAATTTTTAGGCATTGCTCTCTCCTTCTACTTCGTGAATTTGAATTCAAATTGTTCAGGCTTGGTTGCAAACATCTTCACCTGTTGAGCAATCTCATCGTCCTCTCTTTTAAAAACAAACAAACAGACAAACAAAACAAAACAAAACAAAATAAAAACCCAAACAGGGTCTCGTGTAGCCCAGACTGGTTCCCAACTCACTACTCAGCCGAAGATGACTATGGATCGTTGATCCTCTCATATGGTGGGGTTACAGGTGTGAGTCATCTTGCCCAGGGCCTTTAGAATTTCTTTCAGAAGTCCAGAAATTGTTTTTATGTCAGGAAGACAAAGCTGCTGCACGACATTTTTGCTGTGTGTCTTCTCCTTGGAGAACTACTTCCTTCAGCTGTTAAGCGGGTCTAAGTGTCTTCAGATTGTAACCCAGGTTCTAGCGCCCTCTGGCGGCTCACCAGTGAGCAGCCCTTACATATGCCAGGAGGAAGGACGGCCCAGCTCTCTTGGGCAGTCATAGATGCCCAGCTTAGCCTGGGCAAGATGCATGATTAACAAGTCCATAGAATCTGTCAAAAAATCAAGGAGGAGGTATGAAAGTGATGAATTGTCAGTTTTCCCCCTGTAACTTTTCTTTTCTCCCTTTTCTGCAGTATTGACTAACAAATTGTGTATGCACATGTGTAAGATGTTTGTGTCACTTAGTGTATGTGTAATTAGAGGACAATTTGTGGGAGTCAGTTCCCATGTCCTATCATATGAGTCCTGTGGATTGAACTCCAGCCCTCAGGCTTCATAATAAGTGCCTTTATCCCCTGAGCCATCTCATCAGCTCCCATCTCGTTTCACTATTAATATATCAAACATTTGTGGGGTACCTGCTCTGTACCACATTTTGTTCTCATCACTTAGGTCAAAAATCTTTAACAGAGCAACCATCGTAATTACTGTTCAGGAAAGACATAATCAGCAAAACATGATAGAAAAAGAGAAAGTATACAGATCTAAGGAGGAAAAATAAGCAAAGAAAATAAAGAACATACAGAATGGGGGGAATATTAATAATTTTAAATGGAGTGGTCATAAATGGACTTGGTGAGAAAAGCAGGGAAGTTAGGAAGTGAAAGAACTGGCCAAGCCGGGCAGTGGTGGCACATGACTTTAATCCCAGCACTTGGGAGGCAGAGGCAGGTGGATTTCTGAGTTCGAGGCCAGCCTGGTCTACAGAGTGAGTTCCAGGATGGCTAGGACTACATAGAGAAACTCTGTCTCAAAAAGCAAAACAAAATCAATCAAACAAAAAAAGAGCTGGACAAGTGGATTATCTGGTGTAATAATATTTCAGAAAGAGGAAATTGCCAATGCAAAGGTCCTGTAACAGATATGATTACATATGATCACTGAGTAAACAGGAAGGAGGGACATGTGCTTGGAGCAGAGGAGTGAACAGTAAAGAGAGAAAAAGTCACGTTCCAGGATGGCTCCCTGGGTAAAGGCACTTACCACTAAGCCTGTGGACCTAAGTTTAATCCTTGGGAGCTGTGTGATGGAGGAAGAGAACTGACTTTTATAGATTCTCTGTCTTCTGTTTGTGTGTTGTAGCACTTGAATCCACACACATGCACATGTGTACACACACTAAAGAAATAAAATAAGTAACATGTGTTTTTTAAAGAGAGGGAGAGTCAAGGGAGGAAGACAACAAGGGCAGATCCTTAAAGGTACTGGGAAAGGACTTGATCTTTTTGGTTGTTTTTGGTTTTGTTTTTCAAAACACTGTTTCTCTGTCTAGTGCTTCTTCTGAACATTGTAGACCAGGATGACCTCAAACTCTTTGCCTTTGACTCCCAAGTACTGGGATTAAAGGTGTTCGCCACCACACCAGGCTATGGAACCTTATCTTTTATTAATACGTAAGTCATGTATAGGACTCTAAGCAAAACAGACAAGACTTTGGTGAGGCATGGTTGGATGCTGGATAGATTTTGAGAAAGTGAAAGGATAGACTTGCTGATCCTTGGAATATGGGGTTCTGAGATGGTTGGGGCTCTAACTCAGTTGATAGGGCACTTGCTGAGCATACATGGAAGCCAGGGTTCCATCTCCAGCACCAGATATATAAATACACACACACACACACACACACACACACACACACGTATGAACATACGCACGGATGCTTGTGGCTGCATAGAGAGTTCTAGGCTAGTTTGGGATACATAAAACCTCTCAAAACAAAAAAAAAAATCTTTCAAAGAGTGAGAAGAGAGAAAGAGAAGACTCTGAGTGATCGTGATGCTGACGGCATAGATATCAAAGACAACAGGGTAACCATTAATTGATATACTGCCCATTTAAAAATTTTATTTATTTTGAGATGGGGGTCTCTATATATAGCTCTGCCAATCCTGAAACAGGATGCTTTTTTAACACAGAGAGCTCTGCCTACCACTGCCTTCTGGGTGCTGGGTCTAAAGGCAAGCACCACTCACTATGCCTGCCTGCTGTCTTAATATTTTAAATTAAATTGCAAAGCAACAGCCCCCCCCCCCGTCCCTTAAAGCATTATAATTTTTTTCTAGCTGGATGTAGTGACACACACCTTTAATCTCCAATTGAGGTACTGAGGAGGGAAAGGCAGGCAAATCTCTGCAAGTTCAAGGCTAACATGGTCTACACAGTATGTTCCAGTACTGATAGAGCTACAGATTGACACTCTGCTTCAATCCAGGGTCATTTGTGACATTTTTATGTCATATCTTCATATCTCTCAGTCTACCTTTAGTTCAGAACATTCCTTCTTCTTTCATTTCCTCTTCTTCCTCTTCTATGAAGGGTAGGACCTAGAGTCTGACACACACTGGTGAGCATTCTACCACTGACCTGTACCTCCTGCCGTCTTTATCTTTGATTATACAGACGTGGTTTTTCTTATTTTTTACTATGTTGGTTAATTATTTGTGTGTGTGTGTGTGTGTGTGTGTGTGTGTATTTGAGTGTAGTCACTTGCACAGCATGGCAAGCATGTGGAAGTCAGAGGACATCCTTTTGGAGTAGACTCCCTCCTTCCACCATGTGGGTCCTAGAGATTCCGCTCTGGTCCTTAGGCTTGTGCAGCAAGCCTTTGTGCACTTGCCTTTGCTCAGAGTCACTGGCTTCTTTCTTTGAGAGAAGGACTCCTACAGCGGAGGCTGACCTCAAAGTTTGATACGTAATTGAAGATAGCAGTGAACTGATCCCTTTCTTAAAAAAATTACATTTTACTATGGTTAGAGAAATGGCTCAGCAGTTAGGAGAACTGACTATTTTTTCAGAAGATATACGTTCAGTTCCCAGCATCCACATGGTAACTCACAACCATCTTTAATTCCATCCAGTTCCAAGAGATTTTTTTTTCAGTCCTGCTTGGGTAATAGGTACATGAATGCATGGTACATGTACACATGTAGGCAAAATCCATACTCATGAGAAAAATTTAAATTACATATTTATTGATATTGGGTGTTTGAGTTTGGGCCTGTGCATGCCACAGTGTGAGAACGAACCACTTGTAGCAGTTGTTCTTTCTTCCCTCTATTTGATTCCTGGGGTTTGAACTCAGGATGCTTCTCCTTGGATCTCTTTTTTTTTTAATTTTTTTTTTTTTTTTTTACTTTTTAGAGAGAGAGAGAGAGAGAGAGAGAGAGAGAGAGAGAGACTTTGGATTTGGTTTGTTTGTTTGTTTGTTTGTTTGTTTATTTATCTTTGGTTTTTCCAAGACAGGGTTTCTCTGTGAAGCCTTGGCTGTCCTGGAACTCACTCTGTAGACTAGACTGGACTTGAACTCAGAAATCCGCCTGTCTCTGCCTCCCAAGTGCTGGGATTAAAGGCGTGCACCACCACCTTGGATCTCCTTGGATCCTTGAATCTCTTGAACTCAGGATCTCTCCAACCCTTCCCCCGCCACCCACAACCCTAGAGTCTGAAGTTTAAAATAAAGAACTCTCACCACCTAGTGGTCATACGGGGAATAGCCACGCTCGGGTTTTTTGTCTCGTCCTTACCTCCTTCCCCCACTCCCTCCTAAACAGGGTCAACTTTATTATGTAACAGGGGAGGCTGTGACTTCTGGACCTCTGACTCGTCAGCCAAGCGCAGCTGGGATGATAGAGTGTGGGCTGCCAGGAGCACATTGTTTGAAAGCAAGAGGCGGTCCTTTTGTAAGGTGCTTTTTTAATTTGTGAATATAATCATGTGATATATCCTCACAAATACCACAATGGTGTGGTTAGTGGTGTTTTTTTTTTTTTCTCTAATGAGTATTGATGTGTTGCCTACATATATGTGTACCATATGCATGCATAGTGCCCAAGCAGGCTGGAAGAGGGCACTGGATCCCTTGGATCTAGAAATACAATTGTGAGCCACCATGTGGATGTTGGGAATTGAATCCTGGTCCTTTGGAAGAGCCGTCAGTACCACTGAGTCAGCTCTCTAGGTCTCCAGCCTTTCTGGTAGTTTTAACTATAAGTACTTGGTGAAAGGAGACTTCTGGAAAGGAGCAAGGTGACAGCTGCTCCCTTTTGTAATCACTGTCTATCTTTAAGGGCACGTACGTGGAGGTTATGTGACTTCTTCTGGAACTTTCATCCATTTGCTTCACTGTGAAGCCTTACCTGGATCACTTACTTACCTGGCTTGGTTGCTTGGTTGGTTGGTTGGTTGATAGCCAGAGAGAATCTCTTACTCCAAAATCCCTCAATAGTTTGGAGCTCGGTATGTAGCCCAGGCTAGCTTCAACCTTCTGGAGATCCTTCTGCCTCAGCCTCCTGAGGACTGGACTCACAGGCATGAACCTCTGCAACTGGCTGATGGAGTGCCTTTAATAGTTTGCTCATTTCTTTATTTTTCTTATTTTGTGTGTATGTGTGTGGAGGCCAGAGGACAACCTTGGCATTGTTCCTCAAGTGTCATCTCTCTTGTATATTTTCACTCAGGGTCTCCCACTGGCCTGCAACTTGCCAAGCTGACTACTAGGCTGACGAGTCAGAGAGCCCCAGAGATTTCCCTTTGTCTGCTTTCGAAGTGCTGGGATTACAACCACTTGCTACCATAGCCATTAAACAAACAAACAAACAAACAACAAACCAATAAAAAGAGTTATGAAGAATGGAACTTAAGTCTGAATCAGGCTGGTTCTCTTCTTCAACTAGGTGGGTTCCGTGAAACTCAGGTTCTCAGGCTTCAGAGCAAGCCATCTTGCTCTTCTAGTTCTTTCTTTTAAGCACCTACTATTAAACCTATAATAAAATTCCTGGCTGAGCCCATTCTGTTGTATGTGAATGTCATTCTTTGAATTCATGAGACAAAAAAAGTGACTGTCACTAATTTAGTGGAAATTTTATGTGACCATGAAGGTCCATCACCCTAACTCTTGATTTAAAGCCCACCTGGGGCTAAGAAGCAGCTGCCAAACTCAGGGAGAACCCACTTTTCCAAATCGTTAAGCTGTGAGAAACCTTTCTGTTTGGGTTTTATTGCTGTGAACAGATACCATAACCAAAGCAACTTTTATAAAAGACAACATTTATATGAGGCTGGTTTACTGGTTCTGAGGTTCAGTCCATTATCACAATGATGGGAAAGCATGGCATGGTGCTGGAGGAGTTGAGAGTTCTACATCTTCATCCAAAGGAAGCCAGGAGCAGACTGTGTTCCAAGTGGCCCATCCCCACAGTGACACACTTCCTCCAACAAAGCTACACCTACTCAAACTAGGCAACACCTGTTATTGCCACTCTTTGGGCTGAGCATATTCAAATCACCACACCTTCTTTGCAATAACCAAACTTGCTCAAAGCTAGGGAATGTAGCAGGAGGGTCAGGGGAGGGATACACATGCCAGGAATGATGTGTTCCTTTATCCCCACAGCTAGGAGAGGGATAAATTCCACAACTCTCTGGGGAGGGAAACAACTGGATATGGGCCACCTGCTTCGCCCAGGGAGGGGAGGTGGTGCAGGGTTAACCTGGAAGCCGAATTGATGGTCTGTGTCCTTTGAAAGCCCCATCTGTGTCCTCAGTCCAGATGCTGGGAGATTTGAGTGTTGAGAGCCAACCACAGCCCCCTTGGGGCAGTCGCACTCCAGACAGGGGTGGAGGGTAGCCTGGTATATATCTGGGAGGTCCTTGAAATGGTGACAGAGCCCGAAGTGCTTCCAAGGGCTTCATGTAGGTTCATGTTCCCTCTGGAGGCTCTAGAGAAAAGGGCCCCCTCCCCTTTTTAATTTTTATTTTTTTAATGATGAACATGAAGGGTGTTAGCAATGGCGTGTGTGGGGGGTCATTAATGAGCTCTAAGATTATAGCAGCTTTCTAAGAGGCTTCTTTTTCAATTTTTAAATTAGACTTCTTCGCACGCCTTTAATCCTAGCACTTGGGGAGGCAGAGGCAGGTGGATTTCTGAGTTTGAGGCCAGTCTGGTCTACAGAGTGCTGGGCAGTGGTGGCACATGCCTTTAATCTCAGCACTAGGGAGGCAGAGACAGGAGGATTTCTTAGTTCGAGGTCAGCCTAGTCTACAGAGTGAGTGCCAGGAGGACAGCCAGAGCTATATAGAGAAACTCTGTTTCAAAAAAACAAACAAAAAAATTCAATCACATTCTCTCTCTCTCTCTCTCTCTCTCTCTCTCTCTCTCTCTCTCTCTCTCTCTGCCTCGCCTGCCTGAAGATGTGTCTGCTTTCCACCATAATGATCACAGACTAACCCTCTAAAACTGTAAGCAAGCCCCCAATTAAGTGTTCTTTAAAAATAAAGAGTTGCCTTGGTCACAGTCTCTCTTTATAGCAATAGAACAATGACTAAGACATATACTTTTCCCCAAGGCACAAGAATTAAAGATGCTTCTAGGAAACCAGGCTTGGGCTACAGAGAAGCCCTGACTTGGAAAAATAAAAACAAAACCAAAAACAATAACAACAAAAAGATTCGTAGGCAGGAGAATCACATTTTAAATCATTCTGTACTACACAATGAGACTATGTCTCTAAAACAACCAAAAATTGCTTATTGGATTGGGTATTATTAGCTCAGTGATCTACTATTTGTGTTTCTTTCCTACCACGGAAAGAAATAAAAGTTCTGCTGAGCTGGTGGTGCACACCTTTAATTCCAGCGCTCCAGAGGCAGAGACAGGTGGATCTCTCTGAGTTCAGGCCCAGCTTGGTCTACAGAATGAGTTCTAGGACTGCCAGGGCTACAGAGAAATCCTGTCTTGAAAAACAAAAACAGAACAGAACAAAACAAAACAAAACCGGACTTCCAGACAGGAACTGAGATGCATATTTTACATATCAAAGCCGATCTGGCCTCCAGGTCCGCAGCATCCATCAGTCCCTGAGTGGTATACCCTGCCCCCAACCCTTAACTCTATCCTGCTCAAGGGCTGGGCTGCCCTTCCCCCAGAGGCTCTTTACGTTTCCGTAAACTCGCTTTCTCTTCCCCTCCCCCTCTCTTCTCTCTTTCTCTCCCTTTCCCTCTTTCTCTTCCCTTTCCCCTCCCCCTCTCCTCTCCTTCCCTCCTTCTCTCTCTTTCTTCCCCTATCTCCTCCTTCTCTTTCTGTGTGGGCACACTCTTTCTCTCTTTCTCTTCCTCTTCCCCCTCTCCCCAAGGTGACTTTCCCCGCCTCAGTCCTTGGGGCCAGTGAATTTGCCTGAGGCCAGCTTCCCAATAAACCTGCCTTTAATACATTTTAATCTGGCTTGAATTGGCTCGTTTCACCCGTGGTGAAGAAATAACCTATCAGTTTCTAAGTAGCAAATAGTTAAAACCTCCTTAGAGAACTGATTTAGTTCTCTCTCTCTCTCTCTCTCTCGTTTCATTTTCAGTTGAACATTTTTGGTTTTGATTTTGGAGACTGAGTAAGGAATCAGAGAGTGTACATATTAGACACGTGCTCTACTTATTATTCAATAAAAATATTTTTACTCCAAAATTTCTACAGCAAATTGGGTATATTTCTTCAGCTTATCAACCAATGAAAATAGACCAAGCTTTTTGTAAATGGAGAAAATCAGGAGTTGGGAATATAGCCAGGCATGGAGGTATGTGGCTGTAACTCCAGCCTCGGGGTAAGAAATAGGGTGGTAGACACTGGAGGATTCCTGAAGATCATTAGACAGTCAGTCTGGTGAGCTTCAGGGAGAGACCCTGGCACAAAAAACAAAAATGGAGAGCTCTTAAAGGTAAAAGATCTGACACTATCCCCACATGGACTATCACCTCCGTGCAACATAGTCACACTATACTCATAGAAAATACCATACACACACACACATACACACACACACACACACACACACACACACACGCACATTGTAGAAATGTATTAGTGTAGTATCTGACTGTAGCACTGTTACAGCTACTGTAATTGAAGTGAGTGACAGCGGGAAAGACAGAAGAATCTCCTAGCCCAGGCTGCCTTTGAACTCATGATCCCCTCTTCCAACCTCTTCCCAAATGCTGCGATTGCAGGCTTGCACCATCACAGACTCAGATGGCAAGGCTGGCTTTAACCCGTCAAAATGTAGTGAGATCTGTTTCAACAAGCCAAATACACATTATTTGGGAAGGGAAGGCTGAAGGAGCAGAAGTGCAAGGTCATCTCTAACGTCAACAAAGTCCAAGTACAAACAAAACAAAAACCTAGGAAAGCATAACATCCACCAAAAAAACTAAAACAAACAAAAAACCCAATCCTCTTGCCCAAAACTGGGAGCAAACAAACCTCCCTGCTATCCCACCAACTCATTTCTTGCTTACAGGCCTAGTTGAAGGTCCTTGTGAGGGAGTTTTGTACTTTGTCTCTTTGCCTGGAGTATCCTCCTTTAGGGTCACCTTGAAAGCTCCCCTTCCAGAACCTTTCCCTTAAACCCTAAGTTCTCCATTCACTACCGATGGCTGTCTTGCATCTCTTTTTCAGAGTACTCATTACTCCTTCCCATGAACCTTGGCTTGAAAGGCACAAGACCCAGAGATCTAAGTGACTCCTGAGCCTGACACCAGTCTAGCTATGTTAAGAGGAAAAAAACAAACAAGCAAACAAGCAAATAAACAAATTGTAGTAGCTTTTGATCAAAACATGCTCCAAATGGGTTAAAGTTAAACGTACTTTTAAAAAGTTTTATTGGGCTCGAGAGACGGCTCAGCTGTTAAGAGCACTGACTGCTCTTCTGAAGGTCCTGAGTTCAAATCCCAGCAACCACACGGTGGCTCACAAGCACCCTCTTCTGGAATGTCTGAAGACATCCACAGTGTACTTACATATAACAGTAAATAAAGAAATCTTTAAAAAGTTTTATTGCTATAATGTATGTATATATGTGTGTGGGTTGATGTATATAGCACAATATGGAGATCTGAAGACAACTTGTGGGGGTTGGATCTTTCTTTGCATTACGTGGTCAAATTACAGGGATCAATCACAGATCGTCAAGCTTGGCAGCAAGTACCTTTACATGCTAAGCCATCTCACCTTAATAAATATAATTTTAATTAATTTCTCTGACATTTTGTTTGTTTGTTTTTCGAGACAGGGTTTCTCTGTGTACCCCTGGCTGTCCTGGAACTCACTCTGTAGACCAGGCTGGCCTCGAACTCAGAAATCCACCTGCCTCTGCCTCCCAAGTGCTGGGATTAAAGGCATGCGCCACCACTGCCCAGCCTCTGACAATTTTTTGATCTAACATCTCTGTATGTTTATATGTACACATGTATGTGTCTATTATCTTTACATTATTTTCACCTGTCTGTCTGTCTACCTATCTATTGTGGTAGGTGTGCTAGACAAGTTCTGTACCATTGAGTTAGATATCTATAGCAGAGCAGACATTTATTAAGTAACTAGTGTATGCCTGAGGCAGTGGATAAAAAGTTCCCTGATCCTAAAATGTCTAGTAGGGGTGTTGGTAGTAACCTTGCCCTCCTACTAGTGAAAATTGCTATTTAGTTAATAAACCATTGCTATAGCAATGATAATGACTATGGAAAGGCTATGCTCAGGTTTTTGTTGTTGTTGTTTGTTTTGTTTTGTTTTCTTGCGGGGCACAGGGGCATATAGATTGAACACTTGGAAATATAAGAAAGTATCACATATAGAGAATATTTCTTAATGGCACAATATATAAAGTGAACAAGATCCAGACTCTTAGGACTTCAACAAGACAGTAGAAATTAAATTCGTTACATAAATCTCATTGGAATATTTTACTTAGATTTTTCCTGTAGCCTCTACTGTCCTGTGAATGAAAGTCCTCTTTCTTACTCCTGGACTAGACAGCAGTTAGTGGTAGCTGGCTGGGCAGCATCCTACTGCACTGCTCTCATCTTCCCAGATCCTACTAGAGGCCCGCCCTCAGACGGGTCCCCACCCCCGTCCCCGCCCAGATGGCTCACTCCGTCTTACAATTGGATAGTTCAGTTACATTCTAGTTCTGGTTGGCTTAAAAAGCCGTCAGTTAGGAGTGAAAGCCTTGATAACCCGTCCCGAGGTTCGAGGGGGCGGGCTCGGGTGCTGTGCGGGCGCGGCCGGGGCTTCGCATTCAGGTAAAGGCAACGTAGCGGGTCTTAGAGGGGAACTGTGGACACAAGTGTTCGGGAGGGGTGTGGTGCTTTTAGCCCCTTTCTATGGGTTCTGTGCGTTGCGACGGGGTGGGCGCCGTGTCCTGTAATGGTGACCATTTAGACATTGTGAGCCTCAGGTGGTTTGAAGCGGACTGGAGAGGGGGACCCTAGATTAGGCAGATCGCTACCACATGGCCATCCAGGACCTAACCGGAGGAGCTTGTGCGCACTGTAGTCTCCCAGATGCCTTATGAGACCCTTCCCCAGAGTTAGCTTGGAAACCTGGGAATGGGCTTCTTGCAGTGGGGTGGAGTGGGCGGATGGTACGGAAACGGATGCCCCCCACCTCCCGGACCTACAGACAATAGAAGCGGATGGAACCGCCCAGCGGCTTTTCCTGTAGGAAACTGCCTTGTCTTTTCTAAGCTAACCTGGCTGTGTATGTTTGGGGAGGGGTGTGTGTGTGTGTGTGTGTGTGTGTGTGTGTGTGTGTGTGTGTGTGGTGACTCAAGGACTCCCTGTCCTACCGTCATCCTGAGTCTGAGAATCCCTTACCAACATTAAGGGCTGCCACCATCTAGAGCCTTATATCATTAAGACATAACTTCTTCAGGACCCCGGGTGCTCACTGCATGCTCTGTGTCCTGTTCTTCAGGTTTCCTGATCATAGCTCTGTGTCCCGAAATAGTCCCAGGGCCGGGTGTGGGGGCGTGTGGCTTCAGCTCTGACTGCCTAATGAGGGGGTCTCAGGCAGGGGATCCGGATTTAGCTTTGACAACCAGGCAGTGTGGGAGAGATGAGGGCAGCTACACGCCCTACTCCGGGAGGCATTGGCTTGTGTAGCAGTCTCGATGTTGGCTTGTCCCACCGCACTCCTTACTCCCAAGGCGGGAACTGACACCTGCGAGCTCGGAGAGTGATAAGTGGCCTAAGTTTCCTGAAGTTTCTAAGGGAGGGAAAGGGAATCTTTCCAAAAGCACCTATAATCTTAGTTACCTGAGAGGTCCAGGTCGCATGATTAGAAGTTGAAAGCTTGCCTGAGAGCTGCAGAGTGAGTTCAATGCTTGTTTGAGCGATTTAGTAAAGGGGTTTAGGAGATGGATTGGCCAGTAAAGGTCCTTGATGCAATGACATCCTTAGTTGGATCCCTGAGATTTTACGTGGTGTAAGGAGAGAACTGACTCCACAGAGCTGCCCTCTGACCCCCACTGTCATCCATGGCATCCTTGCCACCCACCTACCTACCTCCTACATAAAATAAATAAAATGTAAAAAAAAAAGTTTAAAAAAAGGGTTAGTGATGTAGCTTAGTTAGAACTCATCTAGAGTGTGTCAGTGGGGCTGAAAAAAAAAAGCATTCATTTGGGCGTGGTGATACATGCCTGAAATCCCAGCATGTGGGAGGCTGAGGTAGGAAAATTTGGAATTGGAATAAATAAATAATAAATAAATACAGGCCTTCAGGCATGGTGGTGGTGCATGCCTGAAATCCCAGCATTCCAGAAGCAGAGGCATGGGAATCTCCGTTAGAGGCTATCTTGATTTACATAGCAAATTCCAGGCCAGCATAGTGAGACCCTGTCTTAAACAAATACATGAAATAAAACAAAAAGCAAACGGGGCAGCACTCAGCAGGGAGAGACAGAACAAGTTCTGTGAGTTCAAGGCCAGCCTGGTCTAGATATGTAGCCAGACTTTGTCTCAAACACAAACAAAACAGAACAAAATGAAGCTGACCAATATGTAAAAGGGAGGAAAAAAAATGAGGCTGTGGCAATAGCTTGGTTATTACAGTATTTGCTTAGCATGCATGAGAGCCTTGTGCTCCATCTCCAGTACTGACAAACCAGGTATAGTAAAGCGCTCTGGTCATCTCAGGAGGTGGAGGTGGAGGTAGGAGAGTTGAATTCACGGTCAACTAGGGAAGGTTGACCTAGGCTTCCTGAGACCTTGTCTCAAAACAAAAGAAACCAAAACTAATGGGCTGGAAAGATGACTCAGTGCTTAAGATTGAGTACTACTCTTGTCATTTGATTCCCAGGAGTTATCTTGGTCAGCTCACACCTGTGAGTCCAGATCTAGAAGATCTATAGCTTTTGGCATCCATGGGCAAATACCCACACATAGCCCCAAACCACCCAACTTAAAGGCAAAGAGCAATCTTATTGTTGTTTACCAGTCTAGTAACCTCCGCCCTAGGTCTCAGTTCAATCTTTGGGCCTGGATGTTCCAGTCTTAAAAATGACCTGGGGCTGCATTTTCTGTCCCGATGGCTTTGGATTTGGATATGACCGAGTTTCTGGAGGAAGGGACAGATCATACTGCAGCTACGCGAAAGGTAGTTTCAGACCCCTGAGCCCTGGTCCAGGCTTTTCTAAAGCCCAGTTCTTCCCTGGCAATTTCCTGAAAACAAGCCCTGAGAGGCACTGGCTGTCCTCCATGGTGACCTGCTGTCCTGCCCTCTGTAGCCGGTGTGAAGGGACAGGAAACAGCTGCTTGGGGTGGGGAGGAGACTTCAGAGCCTTAGGTTGGACAGGGGGAGGGTTAGAGAAGGGGGCTCAGAGACTAGAAGGGGATTCTCCCAGCAGTGGAGAGGGTGTTGTGTTAGTCATGCTGATGGGTGCTGAAGAGCTAGTAATGTCTGGCACTCAGATCGCCATGCAGAATGCAAGAAGCTGGAAAGAGTGGCTGGGTTTTAAGTTGTTTGAAGCAGAGGGTTTGGTTAGCAAGAAGATGGGTTGGGTCTGCTCGGTGTAAAGTTACACAGGCAAGGGCTTGACTGGTCACTATAAACAAGGGGTCCCTAGGAGGTGGACAGAACCTAATCTGAAAGGTTTTTCACATAGGCAATGAACTTAATTGCTCTGTAAATGTCAACAGTAATCCATGCTGCAGATTCTCCCTACTATATACTCAGGGAGAGTATACAGCAGGTAACCAGTTTGAGCCACTCTCTGCTCCCTGAAGGCTTTTCATGTGGGTATCCAGAGTCCCAGCCTCTCATCATTCCATTTTTGTCCATTTTTGCATGTATATGGGGATGCTAGGCATTGAGGATTGAGTGCAGGTCCTTATGCACGTTGCAACAAGGCAGTGCCTGAAACTACATCCTTGTCCCTATCCTATACCACTCCTGTTTTTTGAGACAGGGTCTCTCTAGGTACTTCTGGTTGTCTGAGAACCCACTGATAATCTCCGGCTTCTGCTTCTGAGTGCTGGGCTTAAAGTTCTAGGTTTAATGCTTGATCTTAATGATCCCATTACATGTGATTTCATTCCTCCTCACTCCACCTGTTCTTCCTCTTTCTGAAATAGTTTTTCAGTATACAACTTACCCTTGCTTATAGCCCAGACTGATCTGTCTTCCTATCTTAGCCTCCTGAGTGGAAGGCTTACAGTGTGTACATCTGGCTTCTTTCTTTTTTCTTCTTTGTTCTTTATTTATTCTTTATCCTTTCTTTCTTTCTTTTTCTTTCTTGCTTCCTTCCTTCCTTTCTTTCTTTCTTTCTTTCTTTCTTTCTTATTTATTTATTCTTTATTCTTCCCTTCCTTAAAAAAGTTATTTTATGCATATGACTGTTTGCCTGCATTTATGTATGCACTCCACGTATGTGGCTGGTGCCTGAGGAGGCTAAAGAGGGCATTGAGTCCACTGGAACTGGAGTTATAGGAAGTTGTGAACCACTATGTGAGTGCTGGCAACCAAACTTGGGTCCTCTGGAAGAATAAAAATCACTCAATTCTTCAGCCCCTTCTTTTCTTTAAAATTTTGTTTTTTTATTATATGTGAATGTATCTGAGTGTATGTATGCAGACGGAGTGTATGTATGTTAGCTTACAAGTGTCCTTGGGGCCAGAAGGCTGTTGGAGCCCCCTGGAACTGGAATTACAAGTGATTGTGAGCTGTCAAGTGTGGGTGCTGGGAACTGAACTTGAGTCCTTTGTAAGAATAGTAAGTGCTCTCAGCTGCTGAGCCATCTCTTCGATCTACTTTCCTTTTTTTGTTTTTGTTTTTGTTTTTCGAGACAGGGTTTCTCTGTGTAGCCCTGGCTGTCCTGGAACTCACTCTGTAGACCAGGCTGGCCTCTGCCTCCCAAGTGCTGGGATTAAAGGCATGCGCCACCACTGCCTGGCTCGACCTACTTTTCTGAGATAGGCTCGTAGGTATCCCAGACTGGCTTCAAATTGTTTGTAACTGAAGATGATTTTGAACTCGTGATCCTCCTGCTTCTACCTCTTGAGTGTTGGAGTGATAGGCATTCACTACTAGTCAGTAAACAAGGGCCTCATGGGGCTTGACAAGTACTCTATCTAGTGAACTACATCTCCAGTCCAGGATTCGTTTGCTTTCTTGGTGCTGCTCCAGATGATCAGCTTCATGTCCTTGTGTGTGCTAGGCAAAGCCGCAGTTCTAGACCCTCATTTTCTTAGCCTTCATTGTGTCGTCTGAGGAGTCATCCTCACTGAACTCCTCCTGTAGTCACAGCTTTGCCTCCTCTGGTGCTGGCGCTTCCATTATGAAGCTCCTATACTGGAGACATTGCAGAGAGATGGGTATTCAACCAATGCATCGCTGAGACTTAGCTAGAGTTATACTTTCTATCCATCATTCCGACAGGGGTTTTGCAAGGAACCTTGGTTAAAACTCTAAATGAAATGAAATCTTCTTACCATTTCTCTTAAGAAAAGTGGGGTTTGAACCTGGAGAATGATAGGTGAGCATTTGGCCATTGAACTATATCCTCAGCTCTGTTTTCACGTTTTGAGACAGGTTCTGTCTAAGTTGACTAGGCTTATCTTGTACTTGTTTTTTTTTTTTAAAAGATTTATTTATTTATTTTATGCACATGAGTACACACTGTAGCTGTTGTGATAGTTGTGAGCCTTCATCTGGTTGTTGGGAATTGGCTTTAGGACTTCTGCTCACTCCGATTGGCCCCTCTTGCTCTGGTCGGCCCTGCTCGCTCCAACCCAAAGATTTATTTACTATTATAAATAAGTACACTGTAGCTGTCTTCACACACACCAGAAGGGGGATCAGATCCCATTACAGATGGTTGTGAGCCACCATGTAGTTGCTGGGATTTGAATTCAGGACCTCTGGAAGAGCAGTCAGTGCTCTTAACGGCTGAGCCATCTCTCCAGCCCTGCCCCTCCTATTTTTGTGTCTTACTGAGGCTGGAGAGGTGGCTCAGAGGTTCAATTCCCAGCAACCACATGGTGGTTCACAACCATCTATAATGGGATCTGGTGCCTTCTTCTGGCCTGCAGGCATACATGCAGGCAGAACTCTGTATACATAATAAATAAATAAATAAATAAATAAATCTTTTTTAAAAAAGTGTCTTACTATGTAGTTCTGAATGTCCTAGAACTCACTATGTAGACTAGACTGGCCTCAGACTCAAGAGATTCACCTTCTAAGTACTGGTGTTCAAGGAGTGCACCACTGTGCCTGGCTTTTAATTGTGATTTCCCAAGTCTGGAGTATGTCTGCTTTCTTATTTTTCTCTGCTTGATGTCTTTTTTGCTTCCCAGCTTTGCAACTTGGGTGTTCATACATCATAAACTTCAAATTTCAGCTTAACATGGTGGCACATACTTGTCATCCCAGAACCTGGGAGGCTCAGGCAGGATTATGATTTGTAGGCCAGTATTAGCCACATAGCAATATTTTGTCTCAAAAGCAAAAGTGGTAGAGAACTTGGGATCCATCTGTTGTGTAGTTCCAAGGTTCCTAAAGGGAGGAGAAGAGGCTGGGGGGAGGGTGGATGAGGTGGAAAAATGCCCTTGGGTCTGTTTGCTTAATGTTTCAGTGGTGGTGTAGCTAATATCAGGTTCAAACCAAAAGGCAGGACTGGATCTGCACCCTTACTTTTCTGGGGGACATTTTTCAGGCTGTCTGGTGGCTACTCCAGGAAACATGGCCAAGTTTGTCCTGAATCAGAACCTTCCAGGTGAGTTTACAAAATGAGGTAAATGTATTTACACAGATCCACATTGAGTGCTTGTATATATGGATATAGCTCAGTAATTCCCTTTCATTTATTTATTTATAAAAGATTTATTTATTTTATGTATGTGAGTACACTGTAGCTGTACAGATGCTTGTGAGCCTTCATGCGGTTGTTGGGAATTGAATTTTTAGGACTTCTGCTTGCTCTGGCCCAAAGATTTATTATATATAAATACAATATAGCTGACTTCAGACGAACCAGAAGAAGGCATCAGATCTCATTACAGGTTGTTTTGAGCCACCATGTGGTTGTTGGGATTTGAACTCAGGACCTTCAGAAGAGCAGTCAGTGCCCTTACTCACTGAGCCATCTCGCCAGTTCCCTTTCATTTTTAACATAGTAGCCACATAGCCTTTTCAAAAAGCATAATTAACTAATGTAAGGGTTCTGTTTAAAACCCGCTCATGACAGCCCCCATAATTAATGTCCAACTCCCCATGGTTGCCTAGGAGAGACCCCCACAGTTGCGCCCTCTGCCTATCCTTTAGTTCTTCCCCCTCCCTCCGTTCACCAGTCTGGCGACACCTGAATTCCACCCATCTGTCGATCTCTACCCTCTACTATCTCCCATGGGCCGTTTTTTTTTCTTCTTGGAACCTTCTGCTCTTGCAGCTGCTTCCGCCTTATTATAACAGGCTCAATCTTTTAAGTTCCTGCCACAGGAAATTTTTTTCTGACGTTGAGAGCCAAAGTTGGCTCCTGCAATCGTTCTGTAATTCACCATGTATTAGTGCCTTGAAAATCATTTGAAACGATTGTGTCTATTTATAGCTAACAAGGGGCCTGGATATTGTCTTCCCTATTATAGTGTCCCAAGAATATAAGGATTTGTCACATAGTGGGTGCTTAAACATGGTTGCAAGCCCATCGTGTGCAGGTACGCCTGCAAGCCTTGGGTGTGGTCTTGAGTGCTGGCAGCAGTACAGGTGCATCGCAGGGACAAGGGAGCAGGAAACATTTGTTCACTGTTTGGGGCGTCTTGGTTTGACCCCTCTCCCCTCTCCACGCCCCTGTTATACCACAGACCTGGGCGGCCCTCCCCTGTACCCAGGCCCCACAGCGAGTGCCCGCAGCCCTAGCTCTCCCTACTCTGTGGAGACACCCTACGGCTTCCACTTGGACCTGGACTTCCTCAAGTACGTGGAGGAAATCGAGCGTGGCCCTGCCTCTCGCCGAGCTCCAGGACCCCCTCACGCACGCCGCCCGCGCGTGTCCCGAACGGGCCTCGCGGGAGCGCGGAGCCCAGGAGCTTGGACCTCCAGCGAATCCCTGGCCAGTGACGACGGCGGAGCTTCGGGTGCACTCTCTCCTGGTGCGTTCCCGGGGCTCTCGCTACCTCCGCTGTCGCCGCGCTCCTTGTCGCGCAATCCGCGCGTCGAGCACACGCTCTTGGAGACCAGCCGACGACTGGAGCAGGCGCAGGCTCGGGAGCGCGCGCTCAGCCCGGCCCGTGCGGTCGCGCGCAGCCCGCGCGGGTCCGGCCGCAGCAGCCCCGCCCCTAACCCCGCCCTTGCTTCGCCCGGCCCTGCCCAGCTGCAGCTGGTGAGGGAGCAGATGGCCGCGGCGCTGCGGCGCCTGCGTGAGCTCGAGGACCAGGCGCGCGCTCTGCCCGAGCTGCAGGAGCAGGTGCGCGCGCTGCGCGCCGAGAAGGCGCGGCTACTGGCCGGGCGCGTGCAGCCAGAGCAAGAAGTAGAGATCGAGGTGCGCCCAGACAAGCTCGCCCAGCTTCGGCGCCTCACCGAGCGTCTGGCCACCTCGGATCGGGGAGTCCGCTCCAGGGCTAGCCCCAGGGCTGACGATCCCGACGGGTTGGCTGCCAGGCGCAGCGAAGGAGCGCTGCAGGTGCTCGACTCGGCGGCTAGGACACCCGATGGGGAACCCCGGACTCGGGAGGCAGGCACTGAAGTCGTGCCTGAGACCCGAGAGGTGGATGCCCAGGCAGTACCCGAGACAGGGGAGGCTGGAGTGGAGGTGGTCCCTGAGACCGTTGAGGTGGACACGTGGGTGACCGAGGAGTTGCTAGGGTTGCCCGAGGCTGCAGAGCGTGAGCTGGAACTGCTCCGCACCAGCTTGGAGCATCAGCGAGGGGTGAGCGAACTCTTGCGGGGCCGATTGAGGGAGTTGGAGGAGGCCCACGAGGCTGCAGTGACCAGGCCTCAGTCTCGCGACGTTGCTACCCAGACTACATTGGGTTGCACTGAGAAAACCACACAGACAGAGCTCCCAGTGGTGAACCAGCCCAGACCCACGGCTGGAGAGGAGACGGCCCCTACTGGTGAGTCTCCACTACTGGTTGAACCTTGGCCTGCCAGGTCGCTGAAGTCAAACTCAGTGCCCTCATGTGATTCCCTGCCAGGCATCCTCAAATCCATCATGAAGAAGAAAGATGGTACTCCAGGTGCACAATCCAGTCAGGGACCCAAGAGCCTGCAGTTCGTTGGGGTCCTCAACGGAGAGTGAGCACTTTCTCCTCTTTCTTCCATAGCAGCCACAGGGACACAGGCTATTAATCCCAGTTCTGTCCCTCTGTTCATAAAGTGGCTTTGATAGTCCTCAGTTTTCTCATCTTTAAAATGCCACTCTCACTTCAACACACTTGAATGAGCCCACAGGGCCTCCCATCCTGTTCTTAGGTATGAGAGCTCCTCCAGCGAGGATCCAAGCAACAGTGATGATGAAGATGATGTTGCTGAACGCCCTAGGAGTAGCTCTTCTGGGTCAGGAGATGATAGCAGTGGGGGATCTGACACTGGAACTCTTGGCCCCCACAATGACCAAGATGCTGGGGACTACGAGCCTGAGACACATCCAGAGCCGAAGGCAGGGAGAGAAGGGAGGTGAGCTCTCTTTAAAGGTTTGGAATGTGGATACCCCCTTTCCTCCTGGTCACGTGCTCAGGATCCTGAGTCTAGATTGGCCTCCCTGGCAGGTGTGAACTGAACCCCCGTTTGAGGGAGGCTTGCATTGCTCTGAATCAGCAGCTGACCCGGTCACGTGGAGTCACCAGCAGAGATGGCGTGAGTGTGGGCCAGATTTCTACTCCCCGACAGAGGGTAGGGTTTCCTAGAGCAGGAGGACCAAGTTTGGCCCCCTCTCACTAGAAAGACCTTTCTTGATCTAACCTCTCCAAAGAGAAACCCCACCCCAAGGAGAGCTGTGACCTTTTCGTGGACTGTCCAACCACAGCCTCAAGTAAACAGAGCCCCAGACCCATCCATGACCCTTCAAGAGCAAGTGGGTGCTCACTCCTATCTCCCCATAATGTTAAGTCTCATTTTCCTGAGCATACAAACTTCACTGACTACTTCCTTCTCGAAGAGGGAGAGGTCCCAGCTCTCCTCTTGGTTTCTTGACATCCTACTCACAAAGCATTGGCTTCCCTTGCTTACTAGGGTCACCAGAGGGGTCTTACACACACCCACCTCTTTTCGGCCCCAACCATCTCTTCTCAGCATTGATGCGTTCTTTGTCCTGGTCCTGCCAGAATGCAGCACGCCTTGTGGCCCAGGAGTGGTTTCGAGTGTCCAGCCAAAAACGCTCTCAGGCTGAGCCTGTGGCTGGGGTGCTTCGTGGGGTGAAAAGTCTGGGGCCTGAGCTGCTGGCTCATGTGGTGAACCTGGCTGATGGCAACGGAAACACAGCTCTGCATTACAGTGTATCTCATGGGAATCTGGCCATTTCCAGCCTGCTCCTGGATACAGGTTAGAGTTATGAAGAGGGCCAAGGCAGGTGAAGGTTGGATCACTCATCCGTGTGAGGGGCACAGATGAGTGGCAGAGGGTTCTATCGAGCATCTCTTAAGTTATTCTTGGTGGGTGAATTGCTGTTCACTTAGCTAGAAGTCAACATTGGGTGTTTTCTTCTACGACTTCCTATTTTTTGTTTTCTGAAACTGAACTTCCTATTGAACCTGGAGCTGTTTGGCCAGTAAATTCCACCTGTTTCCATCTCCCCAGCCTTGGAGTTGCAAACGTGTGCTATGGTGCTCAATTTTATGTGGGTGCTGGGGAGCCAAGTCTGGTTCTCATGCAGTAGTTCTAACCCCTGTGCACCCAGACATAAAGCCTTGATATCTAGCCCCTGCCTGGCCTCAAGTTTGTGACCTTGTTGCTTCTGCCTTACAAATACTGAAATTACAGGGGTGTAAAGGCCTTTTGATGTTACTGTATCTTCAGCTGCTCTGAGTTAGCTCCCCAGCCCCCACAATAACACCCAACTTTGAGACCAGAGACCTCAACTTAGCACCTCCCTCCCTAGGTATGTTATCTCTAGGCCTTGACATCTTTTTTTCCTGAGACAGGGTCTATGTAGCTCTGGCTAGCCTGGAATTCACAAAAGAGCCCCATCTCTGCTGGGATTAAAGGCATACACACCCATGTCTTACTGTTTCCTTAGTTTTTGGGCTCCACTGTCTATCCCCTGGGGTGTGTGTATGGGGGTATTGCTCACTGGTTAGGTTAGGTTGACTATCATCAAGTTGGAGTACTGTTCTTCTGCCTCCTGCTTCTTAACTCACTGAGGCAAATACACTCATGTGACTATTCATAACTATCAAATCTGGTGCGTACTAGCACCGTCCTAGAGTGATCATAATTGTTTTGCTTATCAAACAACACAGGGTACCAACAACTATCCTGCTGCTAACTTCATTATTCTTTGTTGGGACCTTCAATCCTCTAGTTGCTCAGTTGCTAGTCCCATTTCACCTTCACATCAGCATGGAACACATTTTATTTTTTTTGAGGCAAGTTTTACTGGCTGTTCTGGAATGTGCTCTGTACACTAGGCTGGATTTGAATTCGAGATCTGCCTGCCTCTTCCTCCTAAATGCTAGGATTAAAGGTACATGCCATCATCACCTGGCCAAGTTAAAAAAATTTTTTTTTAAATTTTACTTTATTTTTTGAGACAAGGCTCACTGTAGGCCTGGAAGGATCTCAGGCTGGCTTTGAACTCGTGGCCAAGCCTCTATCTTTTAAGTGCTGGGATTACATATCTGGCAAATTCTCCAGTGTTTAAGTCTGTGTCCTTGTTCTTGTAAAGCATTCATGAGTGGACCTGAAGAGAGATAATTAGCAAATAAAAATAAGAGAGACAGACACAGGCAAGAACACTTGGCACTGTAAGAATATATGTAAGCCAGTGGTATTTCTGGGGCTATGGGTGGTAGAGTCTGCAGGATTTTACTGGCTGCCAACCTGGCTTATAGGTAGGTAACAGTCAGGTCTCTCTAATCTCCGTTATTTACAGTTCTTACACACACGCACACCATGTATATGCACAGGGATGCAACTGGCTGAGGGACAAGGAATGTAGTCCTATCAACTGGTAGAGCTCTTGCCCAGCAGTCTCAGTGCTGGGGAGCTGGAAGCAGTACAAGTTCATGGGTTGTCCTTGTCTGTGGTCAGCCCGGGATAAAAGTGACTGACCTTTCTTCTTCCCAGGAGTCTGTGATGTCAATCACCAGAATAGAGCTGGCTACTCTGCACTCATGTTGGCTGCACTCACTTCTGTAGGACAGCAGGAGGAAGACATGGCTGTGGTCCAGAGACTTTTCAGTATGGGTGATGTCAACGCCAAGGCCAGCCAGGTGCATAGACAACCCAGTCCTGATGGGTGGGTAAGGCGGTGTCACTTTCTACTTTCAAAATACTTCAAACTTTTTTCTCATTTCCCAGACTGGACAGACAGCCCTCATGCTGGCCATCAGCCATGGCCACCAGGATATGGTGGCTGCCTTGCTGGAATGTGGGGCTGATGTCAATGTACAGGATGCTGATGGGGCTACAGCACTGATGTGTGCCAGCGAGTATGGACGCCTTGATACAGTTCAGTTGTTGTTGGCCCAGCCAGGTTGTGACCTAACCATCTTAGACAATGTGAGCCACTAGCAAGGGCCTGGAGTAGTGGTGGTGTTTGCCTCTGTAGCCCAGGGATCAAATGTCCTATTATTTCTCAGGAGGGCACAAGTGCCTTGGCCATTGCACTGGAGGCTGAACAGGATGAGGTGGCTGCACTGCTCCATGCCTACCTGACATCAAACCACCATGACTCACAGGTAAGTGTGGTCCATAAGAAACAAAGATATGCTGGGCAGTTGTGGCGCATGCCTTTAATCCCAGCACTTGGGAGGCAGAGGCAGGCGGATTTCTGAGTTCAAGGCCAGCCAGGGCTATACAAAGAAACCTTGTCTTGAAAAGCCAAAACCAAAAACCTTCAGAAGCCCCTTAAAAGACCAAAGATGTCAGTCACTTCATGCAAGCCTCAAATACGAATTTGCTTGGAGGGGAGAATGCTGCGTCTCCTGTTATCACAGATGCTTAGTAAGCATCACTGAAGGGAAATACACCTTCAGGTTAGGAAACAAGCCAGACTAGGACATCTAACATGGATTCAACCTAGGAAGCTTCGAATTGAGATGGTTTCTACTGCATGTCCATGTCCTAAAGTGCTGCCCCCCCAATGGTGTTTGAATAGCCTTTGCCTATAAGGACCCCTTTTCTTTGTTCTAGGGACAGTCACCTCCAGGTTCTCCCACAGCCACACTGCAAAGGGATGCAGTGGCAAATGAGGGACCTTCCGAATCACAGCAGGGCACCTCATGAAGATGCTCCCTCTAGCTTGTTAGGATGCTGAGGGGAAGGGTGAGACAAAGCCTGGGCAATGCTACATCCCTCAACCCACTCATTTCATTAAACATCCTAATAAAAGTATTTCTACCAAATTTGTATTGTGTGGATGGAAGCAGAGAGACATACACATCCACAGGAGAGCGCATGGTTATTGGAGCTTTCATAAAACCAAGATGCTGCTGGAAAAACCAATCCCTAGACAAGAATTAATACAAATGCTTTATTATTTAACAGTTGCAGGTCATTCCATGGGCTAGGTAGTAGATATCCAGGACCCTGTAAACAGACCCAAGCATTAGATAGAGCGCCTTTCTCACCTAATAAGTGGTAGTCCCTCCCAAGGGTTGCCATTTACCCACCAGCAGCAAAGTCAGCGTAACCTCCGAGCTTCTCTTTCTGACTCCAATAGGGTGAGCACATCACCCTCTCGAACAGGGCCTTTGACATTTCGGATGATAGAGCGGCTGGTGTCATCCATAAATTCCACTCGCACCTACAAGCCCATCACAAGAGTTAAATGCTGCTACTTACTAGTGGGGTGGGAAGGTAATATGGATCCAGAGAACACATGAGATGAAAGCCCGAGACAGGGACTGCTCAGATGGCTCAGCAGTTACAAGCATTTGTTGCTCTTATATAAAGGCTTCATTTCCTAGCACCCACACAGCAGGCCAACTCCCTGTAATTAGCCAGTTTAGGGAATCTGACCCCTTCTTATCTTTGGACACTATTAAGTAGCGCAGACATATAAAGTGGAAGCAACCCCCAACCTGAAGCAATCAAAGGGCTAAGACAAGCTGCACATCCACATTGCTGAAGGCATTGTTGAGATCTGGGGAGAATCCGGGTAAATGAACACAAAAGGGTGTCTGTCTGGCCTTTGTGCTGAGATCAAAGGCCCCGAAGCGCTCACAAGATAGGGTCTGGAGCCTGGTCTGACCTTGAAATCCTGTGATTCTCCTGGAATCACAACACTACCCATGACATCCTTCCTCACTTGCAATTTTATCTGTGTGCCTCCAACTTTGAATACTTCAGGCTGGCCCCGAGCTAGGGATCTTTCTACCTTAGTTTCTTAAGTTGCTGTGATGAGAGACCTGAGTATATACCAGGGGAGCAGTCAGGGCATCTTTAGCCCAGGCTTGTCTCCGCCTCCTGGAGTTGGTGGGATGCCCTACCACTCTTGCTTTACGTGGTGCGGTGGGCCGAGGCCTTAAATGCTAGGCAAGCACACTACCAACCGTGCCCCAACTTTATTCGGGACTGGATCTTAGTCATTTCGTAGCCTAAGCTTGCCTGGAACTCCCAGTGAACTTCCTTAGACACCTGTAATTACTAGCTTTAGTTTGAGTTCAGTACTGAGTTTTTTCGCGTTCTCTGAATGGTAAGCAGGTCTACTAGCGACACATAGCTCCAGCCAACTCCACTTATTTAAATCGAAAGCTTGCTTTCTTTCTTAATTTTTTTTTTTTTTGGTTTTTCGAGTCAGGGTTTCTCTGTGTAGCCTTGGCTGTCCTGGAACTCACTCTGTAGTCCAGGCTGGCCTCGAACTCAGAAATCTACCTCCCAAGTGCTGGGATTAAAGACGCGTGCCACCACCGCCCGGCAAAACCAAAGCTTTCAAAGACAGCCCCACTGAGGTATCCAGGTTTGCTACAAAGTCGTATACTCCCTAAACCCAGCAACTAGAATTTAACGTCGCCAAATCGAGTTATAAGCCTGGTATTTAGAGGGCTCCGCTCCGACCCCAGGAAGTGGTCAGAATGGTCCCATCCGCTCACCTGAGTGCACTGTCCCTGCGAACCGGTCCTGCCCAGCACTTTGGTTACCTACGGGAAAGAGGGGACAGTTAGACGTGACGTGTCCAGCTTTCTTCTTTCTCTCTTTATTCCGGCTTCTAAACACCCGCAGTCGCCTCACCCTAGCCAGCTTGATGGGCTGCACGCGACTCGTGTCCATGATGGCGGCGATCTGGCGGAGAGGAGTCACGTGAGCAGGGGACGCCTTTTATAGTCGGCTCTGACCGCGCCTCACTTCCGCTCTCGCGAGATCGCACGCGCTACCCAGGAACCCTCGGGGCAGAGTCATCACCGGCGTCCTTGGGAGCGGAAGGGATATGGCGTCCGCTACTCGAGTTATCCAAAAGCTGCGGAACTGGGCGTCTGGGGTGCGTGTGCTGTTACGATCCGGGCGGGAAGGATTTGGGTTCTGTACGCCCTCGAATCCTATTCATTTTAACATCTCCTTACTTCACTGGGCAGTCCAGGGTCCCTGAATTTGTGACTCCAGTAATCAGACTCAAGGTCCTAAATGTTTTTGGCCGGGTTCCTGGGATTCCCTTGGCTTAGATTGCCTGGCTTTAGCTTCCTCCCTCCCCTCCTCCTTTCTTATCCCTCTCCGCTTCGTTTTTCTCCCACGTTCCACCCGGACCTGGTCTTTCCTCGTCCATGTATCAGCTTTGAATCTTGTGCCCCTATTTTTGGAAGGTCGAGGACCAGCTTTTAGATTTTGGAAGAAAACAAAGAGGTCGGGGAAGCTGTAGATCTCTGCAGCTCCTAGGAGGTGGGAGGTTGGAGGTGGACAAGAGGACGAGAGATAGCTGTTTGTGCCTTTTAATTTAGGGTCCAAGGAAGGAGGTATTATCAAGCACTAGAGCTCAGCAAGCAAGTGTTTGGGTGGGTGAATCTTCAGAGAAAGTGAGAATTCCTATTATGTTAGGGTAAGCATGTTTAGTATATTGACCCATATCCAGGGAAGATTTAAAAAAAGGGAGGTTTTTTTTAGGTTAGATCTTGGAAAGACTGGAAAGCTTACCAGTAAAGTTCTGTAAGCCATGCCATTGACTTTCTTTATATACAGGACTTGTAAACTTATCCTGACTGGGTACTTCTGTTCGCTAACCCTGTCCTGGGGTTCCCTAGAGTCTGACTTCTCCTCTTCTCCCACAGCAAGACCTGCAGGCGAAGCTGCAGCTGCGCTACCAGGAGATCGCCAAGCGGTGAGCAGGCCCGGCTTGCTGCCCTCATCCTGACATTCTTCCACCAAACCTAAATCCAAGGCTGGTCATAGTAGTACAACCCCTTAATCCCAGTACTCAGGAAACAGGCAGGCTGATTTCTGAGTTCAAGGCCTACTTGATCTACATGGTGAGTTCCAGGCAAGCCCCTGTCTAAAAAACAAACACGAAAAAGCAACCCTAAATTAGCTGTTCTCTTGAACTTTCCTTGGAGAATTCAGTAGAGATCTTTCTTGTCAGACTGTGAAAGCAGAAATTTACTTTTAACTTCATAGGGCTGTCTTAGAATAGTTAGGAGATAGATTGCATTATTTGTTGGTATCTTGGGTCAGCTTTCAGTCTTCAGTGTGACCACACACATGAAATGCTATATTTGCTATATTCTCACGCTACTGAAGGGGAAGAATGAGGCCCATGAAGGCCAGGTCATTGCTTAAAGTCATTTAGAGGCCAGTCTTCATTTTTGAACACATTTGTATATTGGTAAGTCTTTGCCATGTCCTCAGACTTATGGATGCCAATACAAAC